>VXCM01008626.1:0-16445 GCA_014773175.1 Lucifuga dentata
AGACAAAGACAAAGATTGCTTTTGCTCTTTATTGCAATCCAGGCAAAACATTTTCCACAACAATCACGAATATTAGTGGTTCTTAATAGACTGAGTTTTGGGAAGTTGCAGTGACATTCAGAATCTGACAGTTTGTGTTTGGACTGCTGAACTTGTTTTTTTTTTTTTTTTTTTTTTCCTGGTGCAGCAGCCAAACTTTATTTTAAATTATTCATTTAAAGTGTTTGTGTTTGAGAAGCTGCTGTGACATTCGGATTTTTAAGGGCTGAAAATATGTCAGCATGTGTGTATTCAAGCTATTGTGCCTGTTACCATTTCAATTTTTCTAAAAAAAAACAACTTTAATTTAAATAAATTTTAATTTAATTAAAACCAGCCTATTTCAGTGTAATATGTTACCATATCATCACCGGTAGACAGGGTTAGATTGGCCATCGGGAGAGGCGGTACCTCGGGCGGCCCCACGAACGCGAAAGCAGAGAAAGCGACAAAGCAGAACCAAACTCCGGGGCTCCCCGTTGGTCCCCCCACAACTTGAATACACCTTAAAGTCCCAGTAAAAATTAGGATACCAATTCGACCCTGCCGGTAGAGATGCAGTGGAATGTTCATGCGGGTGTGGGCGCGGATGTGGGTCTCTAAATTGGAGAAAATAATTCCTTTGGGTGGGTGCGGGTGGATGAATCAAACATACCTGCGGATTCGGATGACGTCAGAGCCAATCCGCACATCTCTAATACACACACACAATGAAAGCCATCCATTGTGACTCTGGTTTCCGTCATTTGGCCAGGTGTGGGTGAGAGGTGTGTGGTGGCTTTGCAACATCTTAAAACTTGGCGATCACAATTCCCAGTTTCCACACACTTCTTTACATTTGCATTATCAGAATAGCAATCACTCTTGGTTCTAACCTTTACCAATCAAAGTCACTACTCCTAGTGGGAAAAGAACTAACCTTTTATGAAAAGAAGACACGCATGCATTCAGTCTAGAGTTGTGCCCTTACTGTTCTTAAATAAAAATGCAACTGCTAGATGCCACACTCCTCTCTTTGTCTGTCATCTGCCTGAACACAGCTTCTGGCTGTGAAATGCTGAGCAGCTTTAACATGCCTAGTTTGTTTAAACAGGGAGATATTATGATTGGGGGTATTTTTCCAGTTTTAATAAAACCAGCAAGCAGCATTACTTCATTTACGATGGAGCCACTTGGACTTGAATGTACCAGGTAAGTTTAATAATGTCTGCTTTTTCCACACTTCATGAATTCCTGTTATGTTGAATTCCTGTTAAGTGATGATATTTGCTACTTTTGTGTGTGTATATTTTAGGCTGTGTAATTTTACAATACAACCTATCATCAAAATGTTTTTCAGTTTTTATATGAGAACTTTTCGATGGACCCAAGTGATGATTTTTGCTATTGAAGAAATAAACAGAGATTCAACTCTCCTGCCAAACATATCTCTTGGCTATAGGATTCTTAACTCTTGTTCCTCTCCTACTTCATTACGTGCTGCATTAACATTGTCCAGTGGAACAGAGGAAAAAGAATCTACAACATGTTCTCCACCAATATCTGCTTTAATAGCAGATGCAGGATCTTCTAAGTCCATAGCTGTGGCTGGAGCACTCGGACCATTTCAAGTACCAGTCGTAAGAAATGAAATGAGATACTTCACAAAAAGATGAAAAACCTTTCTAAATAAATAATCCACTTACCTCAGCATTAGTTTTCAGTGATTTTAAGATGTTGGGGGGTGCTCATTTTGTGGTTTCTTTGTAAAATTTCTTGTGGCATTCTTCTTTTCACAGGTCAGTTACTACTCAACATGTGCCTGCCTGAGTGACAAAGTTAAATATCCAACTTTTTTTCGGACAATTCCCAGTGACTACTACCAGGCTAAAGCTTTAGCTGCCCTGGTCAAACATTTTGGCTGGCACTGGATTGGAGCGATACAGTCAGACAATGACTATGGGCGGAATGGTGTCCTGGCCTTTACTGAAGAGGTTAAAAACCTTGGTGTTTGTGTTGCATTTGTTGGGACAATTCTACATACATACAACATGGAAAAAATTCGTAATGTTGTGAAAATGATCAAACAATCAAATGTTAAAGTCATTCTGGCTTTTGTATCTTTGATTGACTTTTACCTTTTGACGGAAGAGGTAGTGAAACAAAACATTACAGGAATTCAATGGATTGGAACTGATAGTTGGATAACAAATGAACAACTCCCCACAACTGAATACTATCACTCCTTTGGAGGATCAATAGGGTTTATGGTAGAGAAGATGGCTATGCCAAAGCTAAAACCATTCCTTACAAATATTAGCCCTTATACAGACACAGGTACAGCCTTTGTGGGAGATTTCTGGGAGATTATGGTTGGCTGCAGACCTCCTGTATCTGAGGGACTTCCTGTTACTCAGACAAAGACTAAAATATGCACAGGCAATGAATCACTCATGAATTTTCAACATGTGTTCTTCAATGTGTCACAGCTAAGAGGGTCCTATACTGTGTATAAGGCTGTTTATGCTGTTGCACATGCCCTTCATCATTTAGTATTCTGTGAACCAGTTGGGAAAAAAGCAGTGAGGCCATGTTTCAATGTATCCGAAATTCAACCCAAACAGGTGAAAAATACTGCAAGTTATCAAAAAAGTAAAATGTATTTTACAATTTACACCAATTATGTGCCAGTAAACATAAATTTAACCATGTTATCTTGTAAATATGAACGCTTAATCAGAAAGACAGAAATAAAAAAACAAGCAATCCACAATTATTATATATATACTGTATATATATATATATATTGTTAATTAGTAAAATGACTTGCTTTACTTTTTCAGGTAACTGATCACTTACATAAAGTGAATTTTGTGAATGATTTTGGGGATAATGTGTTCTTTGATGAGAAAGGCGACCCTCCTGCTTCTTATGATATTATTAACTGGCAGCTGATAGATGGACAGCTGCAACATGTGACAGTGGGTCACTTTTCTTCTTCTGCTGATAAGGACTATAAGCTCAACATCCAGGACGAAAAGATAGTGTGGAGGACAGGAACATTGGTAAAAATACAAAACAAAACAAAAAAAAAAACCATTTCTTTCACCTAGTAACCTTATTTTTCTTTCATTGAGTATGCTTATGAGCTTATGACTCTTCAAATTAATTGTTAACTGTTACAGTAGTTATTTATAATAAAACTGAAGAACAGGTGGTTATTTTGAATCATTACGTTGCAACATTATTACAAGTTTCTTCCTCAGGTTCCAAAATCAGTGTGTTCTAATGTTTGTCCAGTGGGAACCAGGAAAGCTCAAATTAAGGGAAAACCCATTTGCTGTTTTGACTGCATCCCATGTGCTGATGGAACTATAGCCAACTCTACAGGTAACATAATGATAAGCTGCGTGAAGACATGTACAAAACATGTATGCTTAACTAAAACAAATAAACAAAGCTTCACATGTCCGCAGTTAAATACAGATCTCAATTTGACAAATACTGTAAATAGTCCTATTCCAGAGAGGTACACAATACACACTGACACACATATAATATATATATGTAAGATGGATGTAACTTCTATGGTATTTCACACCAACAGACCAGTACATACATTTACTGTTTAAATTCATAAATGTTACTGTAAAGTACTGATTTATTGCTCTTAATTGCATAACTATGATATATATATATATATACACATACATACATGTATGTATATATATGTATATTTATATACATACATATATTAATAATGTATGTATAATTAATATTAGTTGCATAACTATATATATATATATATATATATATATGAAATGTTATTTTTTCCNTATATATATATATATATATATATATATATGAAATGTTATTTTTTCCTCCAATATGGCAACTAAAGACAAAAATAATTATTTCTGTTCATGTTCAACAGGTTCAGCAGACTGCACACCCTGTCCACAGGAATACTGGTCCAATGAAAACAAAGACAGGTGTATTCTTAAAACAACTGAGTTCCTGTCATATCATGAACCGTTGGGAGTAACAATTACAGTAGTTTCCCTAATCGGATCTTCACTGTCACTGGCCACAATGTTTGTTTTTATCCGGTACAAAGATACCCCTGTAATTAAGGCCAGCAACTCTGAATTGAGCTGTTTCTTGATATTTTCTCTTTTCATGTGTTTTCTCTGTCCTCTCACATTCATTGGGAGACCCACAGTCTGGACTTGCATGCTGCGACACACAGCTTTTGGAGTGACATTTGCACTTTGTATTTCCTGTGTCTTGGGAAAAACTATTGTTGTAGTAACAGCTTTCAAAGCCACCATTCCTGGTAACAAAGTGGCAGGAAAGTTTGGTCCTGCCCAGCAAAGGATCATAGTTGGTTCATGCACTTTGATTCAGATTGTGATCTGTGTGTTATGGCTTACATTAAACCCACCCTTCCCAGACATGGTTTTTCGATACAGCAAATCAAAGATAGTTTTAGAATGTAACACCGGCTCTGATGTAGCTTTCTATGCAGTGCTGGGATACATAGGAATCCTTGCAATAATATGTTTGGTCCTGGCATTTCTAGCACGGAAGCTGCCTGATAACTTTAATGAAGCCAAATTCATCACCTTCAGCATGCTGATATTCTGTGCAGTGTGGATCACCTTTATCCCAGCATATGTCAGCTCACCTGGAAAGTTTACTGTAGCTGTGGAGATATTTGCAATTTTGTCTTCTGCATTTGGCTTATTGCTGAGCATTTTTGCACCTAAATGTTATATAATACTGATCAAACCAGAAAGAAATACCAGGAAGCATGTCATGGGAAAAATCTGAATTAAGAAAATAAAATAAAACGTGGTGGGTAAAATATTTTGAAGAACTTTGTAATCAGTAGATACAGTCCTCCAGATTAAATGTTCTCAATGAGAGTACTAATGGACCCACTGTACAGTTTGACACCTTGATGCTAATGTTGTAATGCATGTTATGACTTGTTGAATAAAATGCAAAATTAGTGGTTAAAATCCCTTTTCCATCTTCCACTAAATAGATATTTGTGATCTTAAAATACTGTTAGTGTAGGTAAATGTACAGATATGTAGCTCATTTTGCTCCCTTGTAGAGCCACTTAATTCCGCTGTTTTAGCCCGACCACACCTGCTTTACATATTCAAATAATGAGTTCTAACACACACAAAACAAAGGGTCTCTTCCACTACGAAGTGGCGCTGTATTGTAATCAGCAGTGCACTGGGAAAAGCGCTGCCAAAACTGCCAAAGAGGAAGAAAAGAGCTGCAGTTTTCCCAATGTGCAGGTGGTGTCCTGATATTTTGTGGCTGTTCAAACAGGTGAATACTGTCTGTGTTGCATCCAAGCACGTCCAATTTCTTAGAAAAGGTTTCCTAAATTAACGTTAAATACAATCCGTGTAATGTTTTCAGTTTCGCAGATATGACTAATAGAATCAGCGATTACTTTACAAATAAAATAAAAGCGAGTTCGTGAGGAGGAGAATCATGAGGGCAGATGAAACCAGTGGCACAAGCACCCCAGTGAAAACTTTTCTCAGAAATTTTGTAACTCTCGAAGTATTATAAAAAATATATTGGTGTAGCCAGGTGGTACGCTAAATTTAATGCCATTTTCCACTGAGAAGTAAATGTCATGTATTATTAACAAACATGTTTACTATGTTTTATAGTAAGTGTAGTTTTGTTTATTTTAACACAGCACAACTCAGAGGGTGCACAGTGAAACCCCGTGGTGCAATGAAACTGAGGGCTGACGTGTGCCGGCTGATCCCTGTGGGGATCTGGGCGCACCTGAAAAGCTGACTGATCTAGATGCCTTTTCACTGCGTTGTCTTGCTGTTCTCGCAGATGTTGAAGGACATGAGACTAAGCAGCGAATTTGAAGCGTTAAAGGTTATAATTTAAATGATTAACCATCACAGAATTCAGAGAAAAACTAAATGCTCTCTGAATTCTGTGATGGTTAGTTTTAACATTGGACGGGACACAACATGCTCAGTCGTGTGTGTTTCCTTGTTGTCTTGATGTTTTTCTATCTCATACACATATACAAAGAGCTCAGTTAATCAAAATCTTTACTGTATTCACTATGTGTTTAAATAGTCTGCTGAATAGAACTAGATCACTCAGTTGATTTGAGATTTAAATTAACAAGTGCAGTGCCCCGTTGAAAGCGTGCCTGTTCAGACTGAGCCAGATGTTATGGTGTGCACAGCAGCTTGCCATTAGTGCCCATGGAGCTGGAGTATGTGCTGCAGCGTCCGGAGCATATCCTGCCAGGCGGATTACTTTTTTACCAACACAGTTCAATTTGAGAACCGCTCATCCAAACAACTTCACACATGACAGTGCACATCCTTGGGGCCTGAGCAATGAACCTGCTGAATATCAACATCACACAGTGCTGGGTTGTAGAGATATTGGTGCCACATAATGTGCCACAAAAGAGAAAGGTGGCACGGAGAAACGGGACAATTACGCTACCCCCGCCCCCCTCCACACACACACACACACACACANCACACGCGTACACGCACACACACACACACACCCTGCTAGACACCTTAAATTCCTGGTAAAAATTTGTATGCGAATCTGACCCTGTACCACCTCCACCTCAGTTTGAGCCATGAAAAACCCTGACTCTGTTTTCTGTTTACCAGGCAGTCATCCTAATTAAATGACTGGATAGCTGGACTCTTACATGAGTGAAGTTTGTGTCTTGAATGATCTAATTCTGCACTCTTTGCCAGGCTGATTTTGGTGGCTGTGATCCAGTCATTGGCCTTGTGGTATCAAATGAGAACGTCCTTTGGCTTAACCTGTGACGACAGAGATAAAATACGGAAGGATGTTTTTGGCCCACCATTGAGAAAATGAAAGAAACCAGCACTCTCAGAAAACAGAGGCTTTGACCTGTGTTTACCTTGTAACCAGAAGCCAAACCCCATGGTTGCAAAAGGAAGGGAGGCACAGGCCCAAATCTCAGAAGCCAGCAGCTGGTGAACAAATCAAAGACAAAAAGAAACCCCAAGTTGAAACCCAAGCCTAAGAAAGAATAAGACAGGTTCATAAACAGAGACTGCTCAGGAAAAAAAAAAAAAAAAAAAAAAAAAAAAACTTACCCCAATTACAAAGATGTAGATTTACACATAACTAATATTGTCATGACCACTGTGTTTCCCAAAATATTCTTGGTAATTTGCTTTGGAATTTTTATTTTTTATTGACAAATTGCAGACATTGCAGATTCCTGTTGGAGTTCAAAAAAAAAAAAAAAAAAAAAAAACCTCAAAAGAAACAAATGGATGACATTAAAAAACGGAAGTATTACTGCTATTAATGTTTTTATTATGTTCCCTGCTCTTATTGGTTTTGAAACTCCAAACTCTATTCTTTCATCAAAAACGAGAAAAAAAAAATCTGCAGGATTATTTCAGCATATTTCACCAAGCTCTACTTAAGTTGGTACTTTTTCTCATTTTTTTGCCTGAATCCTGTTTTGACTCTGTGTTTTACCTGTGCTTCAGTGTTACCTCCCATGTGCTCTTCCTGCCTCGCTAGTCTACCTGCCGGCCTACCGCTCAGCATTTCCCTGTCTGCTCTGCTCAGCCCGATGCTCAGCTGTTTTCATCTGCTCTGCTCCAGTCACAGCTCTGGTCCAGTTCTCCAGCTTCATTTTTTCAACTTCAAATAAACCACCTCCTGTACAGTTTAACTGTCCTTTGCCTGAGTTTGCTTTTGGGTCCTAAATCTTGGAAAACCCAACAGATAGTGACTTCACCACTGATAGTAACCCTACATTTGGAAGGGAAAGTTCATTTGAAGTGGAAGAATTTTCTCCCCTCTCAGTCTCTCACTGTAAAAATCGTAGTGACAGTGAAGTAACAGTGTACTAGGTACAAAACAGACTGTTTGCCTCGTTTTGAGATCTAGAGGGCAGCTACAACCTGATTTATGACCTTTACAATGGACACTTTTAGATTGGCACCAGAATCAACTGATAGTGTTATTAAGGGATAATAACTTAATTAAAGTAGCTTTGATGTTCAGTTACTCTTTAATGCAGTCACACTGTTTTCTGCTTACCAGGCAGTCATCCTGGATGAAATGACTGGATAGCTGGACTCTTACATGTTTGTGTCTTGAATGATCTAATTCTGCACTCTTCTCTGGGCTGATTTTGTTGGCTGTGACCCAGTCATTGGCCTTGCAGTATCAAGTGAGAATCCTTTGGCTTAACCTGTGAGACATTAACCTGTGAGACAAAATATGGAAGGGTGTTTCTGGCCAACCATTAAGAAAATGAGAGAAACCGGCATTCTCAGAAAGTGGAGGCTTTGAGCTCTGTTTTCTGTTTACCTTGTAACCAGAAGCCAAACCCCATGTTTGCAAATTAAAAGGAAGGCAGGCATTGGCCCAAATCTCAGAGGGCAGCAGCTAGTGGACAACAGGTTAACCACTACTCCAAGACAAAAAAAAAAAAAAAAAAAAAAAAATCTATACCCAAGTCTAAGAAAGAACAAGAAAAGTGCAGAATAAAGAGAGAATGCTTGCGAAAAAGTTTACCCCAAATACAAAGATACAGATTTACACATAACTAATATTATCCTGACCACTGTGTTTCCCAAAATATTCTTGGTAATTTGCTTTGGAATTTTTATTCTTAATGACAAACTGCAGACACTGCTGGAGCTCACCAGAAACAAATCAGAAAAGTGAAAAGGTTAAAAATTCAAAAACAAACAGATGACATTAACAAATGAAAGTATTATATTGGTATTAATGTTTTTATTTTTATGTTCCCTTCTCTTATTGGTTTTGAAACTCCAAACTCTAATCTTTCATCAAATATGAGAAGCAAATCTACAGCATGATTATTTCGGCATATTTCCAAAGAAAAAATTTGTTTCAGGAATATTCTCAAAATGTGTGAGTATCTTGAAAAAAGACAACATAAGGGAGCTCACTGCACTAGAATCAAGTTCTTTTCCTAGTTTCATGAATGACCGTGCCTGATTTTCTCATGAATTTCACTGGATTACAGGATATTTTACCTGTTTCTAGTGGGAGATATTTTTGCAGTCTATGTTATGGGTCTATAGCTTGGACCAGCATTTTGCATGGAGCTAACAATAATTCAGGTTTGATCCTGTACTGTGTGCATGTTATGATAACACATTAACTTTGGACTCTCAGAATAGTAACCTCTCCCTTTGGCTCTTACCAATCAGAGTTTGCTATTCCCAGTGGGAAATGAACTAACCTTTTATGAAATGAACATATATCTGTGTGCATCCATTATAGTTGTAAGAGTTGTAACCTTATTGTTCAGAAAAGAAAAAATGCATCTGCTAGATGCCACACTCCTCTCTTTGTCTGTCGTCTCCCTGAACACGGTTTCTGGCTGTAAAGAACTTGGAAGATATAACATGCCTAGTTTGTTTAAACAGGGAGATATTATGATTGGGGGCATTTTTCCTGTTTTACTTGAACCAATAAACATCATTACTTCATTTACTATGGAGCCACCTGGACTTGAGTGTACAAGGTAAGCTTAATGTCTGCTACTTCCATACTTCTTAAATACAGTTTCTGTGTATATTAGAAGATCTATAATTTTACATCCTATCACCAAAATGTTTTTCAGGTTTTTTTTGAGTACTTTTCAATGGACCCAAGTGATGATTTTTGCCATTGAAGAAATAAATAGAGATTCAACTCTCCTGCCAAACATATCTCTTGGCTATAGAATTCTTAACTCTTGTTCTCCTCCTACTGCATTATGTGCTGCATTAACATTGGCTAGTGGAACGGAGGAAAAAGAATCTATAGCATGTTCTCCACCAATATCTGCTTTAATAGCGGACTCTGGATCTACTAATTCCATAGCTGTGGCTGAAGCACTCGGACCATTTCAAATACCAGTCGTAAGAAATTAAATGAGATGCTTTGCAAAAACATGAGATCTCTTTCTTAAATAATTCATTCACCTCAGCTTTAGTTTTCAGTGATTTCATGATATTGGGAAGTGCTCGTTTTGTGGTTTCTTTGTAAAATTTCTTGTGGCATTCTTCTTTTCACAGGTGAGCTACTACTCAACATGTGCCTGCCTGAGTGACAAAACTAAATAGCCAACTTTTTTTCGGACAATTCCCAGTGACTACTACCAAGCTAAAGCTTTAGCTGCCCTGGTCAAGCATTTTGGCTGGCAGTGGATTGGAGCGATACAGTCAGACAATGATTATGGTCGTAATGGGGTCCTGGCCTTTACTGAAGAGGTTAAAAATCTTGGAGTTTGTGTTGCATTTGTTGGTACAGTTCTACATACATATAAGATGGAAAAAATTCTTAATGTTGTGGAAATGATCAAGCAATCAACTGTTAAAGTCATTCTGGCGTTTGCATCAGGAACTGCGTTTTACTCTTTAATGAAAGAGGTAGTGAAACAAAACATAACAGGAATTCAGTGGATTGGAACTGGTAGCTGGATAGCACATGCACACATACACACAAGTGAATTCTACCGATCCTTTGGAGGATCAATCGGGTATATGGTAAAGAAGATGGCTATCCCAAAGCTAAAACCATTCCTTACAAATATTAGCCCTTATACAAACACAGGTACAGCCTTTGTGGGAGATTTCTGGGAGATTATGGTTGGCTGCAGACCTCCTGTATCTGAGGGACTTCCTGTTACTCAGACAAAGACTAAAATATGCACAGGCAATGAATCACTCATGAATTTTCAACATGTGTTCTTCAACGTGTCACAGTTAAGAGGGTCCTATAATGTGTATAAGGCTGTTTATGCTGTTGCACATGCCCTTCATCATTTAGTGTTTTGTGAACCAGTTGGGAGAAAAGCAGTGAGGCCATGTTTCAATGTATCCGAAATTCAACCCAAACAGGTGAAAAATACTGCAAGTTATCAAAAAAAGTAAAATCTATTACAATTAACACTGGTTATTTGCACGCAAACACAAATTTTAAACATGTTATCCTGTAAATATGAACACTTAATCAGAAAGACAAACAAGTAAACCATAAATCTTTTTTTTTTTTTTTTTACTGACTACAGTGTTACTTTATTTTTTCAGGTGACTGATCACTTACATAAGGTGAATTTTGTGAATCATTTGGGGGATAATGTGCTCTTTGATGAGAAAGGCGACCCTCCTACTTCTTATGATATCCTGAACTGGCAGCTGATAGATGGACAGCTGCAACATGTGACAGTGGGTCACTTTTCTTCTACTGCTAACAAGGACTATAAGCTCAACATCCAGGAGGAAAAGATAGTGTGGAGGACAGGAAAATTGGTAAAAAAAAACAAAAAAAAAAACATACTTTTTCTTTCACATAGTAATATTANAGGAAAATTGGTAAAAAAAAACAAAAAAAAAAACATACTTTTTCTTTCACATAGTAATATTATTTTTCTTTCACCAAGTAAGTAATTGTTAACTGTTACAGCAGTTATTTATAATAAAACTGAAGAACAGGTGATTATTTTTAATCATTACATTGCAACATTATTACATTTTCTTCTCAGGTTCCAAAATCAGTGTGTTCTAATGTTTGTCCTGTGGGAACCAGGAAAGCTCAAATTAAGGGAAAATCCATCTGCTGTTTTGACTGCATCCCATGTGCTGATGGAGCTATAGCCAGTTCCACAGGTAACATACTGATAAGCTGTGTGAACACATGTACAACACATGTATGCTTAACTAAAGCAAACAAACAACCAAACAAACAAACAAAGCTTCACATGTCCTCAATTAAATACAGATTTCAATTTGACAAATACTGTAGTCTTATTCCAGAGAGGTACAATATACATATTGACACACATGAAAATATATGTAAGATGGATGTAACTTCTATGGTATTTCACACAAACAGACCAGAACATACATTTACTGTTTAAATTGTTTAAAATGTTTAAAGTACTAATGTATTACTCTTAATTGCATAACCGTTTTAACTCAAATAAATAAGTATATATATATAGTTTTTTTTTTTTTTTTTNTTTTTTTTTTTTTTTTGTTTGTTTTGTTTTGTTTTGTTTTTTTTCCCAATATGGCAACTAAAGACAAAAATAATTATTTCTGTTCATGTTCAACAGGTTCAACAGACTGCACACCCTGTCCACAGGAATACTGGTCCAATAAGAACAAAGACGTGTATTCTTAAAACAACTGAGTTCCTGTCATATCATGAACCATTGGGAGTAACAATTACAGTAGTTTGCCTAATCGGAGCTTCATTATCACTGGCCGCAATGTTTGTTTTTATCCAATACAAAGATACCCCTGTAATTAAGGCCAGCAATGCTGAGCTGAGCTGTTTCTTGATATTTTCTCTTTTCATGTGTTTTCTCTGTCCTCTCACATTCATCGGGAGACCCACAGTCTGGACTTGCATGCTGCGACACACAACTTTTGGAGTGACATTTGCACTTTGCATTTCCTGTGTCTTAGGAAAAACTATTGTTGTAGTAACGGCTTTCAAAGCCACCATTCCTGGTAACAAAATGGCAGGAAAGTTTGGTCCTGCCCAGCAAAGGATCATAGTTGGATCATGCCCTTTGATTCAGATCATGATCTGTGTGTTGTGGCTTACATTAAACCCACCCTTCCCAGACGTGGTTTTCAGATACAGCAAATCAAAGATAGTTTTAGAATGTAACACTGGCTCTGATGTAGCTTTCTATGCTGTGCTGGGATACATAGGGATCCTTGCAGTAGTATGTTTGGTCCTGGCATTTCTAGCACGGAAGCTGCCTGATAACTTTAATGAAGCTAAATGCATCACATTCAGCATGCTGATATTCTGTGCAGTGTGGATCACCTTTATCCCAGCATATGTCAGCTCACCTGGAAAGTTTACTGTAGCTGTGGAGATATTTGCAATTTTGTCTTCTGCATTTGGCTTATTGCTGAGCATTTTTGCACCTAAATGTTATATAATACTGATCAAGCCAGAAAGAAATACCAGGAAGCATGTCATGGGAAAAATCTGAATTAAGAAAATAAAATAAAACGTGATGGTTAAAATATTTTGAAGAACTCTGTAAGCAGTCGATACAGTCCTCCAGATTAAATGTTCTTAATGAGAGTACTAATGACCCAATGCACAGTTTGACACTCAGATGCTTAAAGAATTTTAAGATGTGATCTTAAAATTCTGTAAATGTATGTAAATGTACAGATATGTATCTCATTGTGCTTCCTTGTAGATCCACTTAACCACTCTGTTTTAGCTTGACCACACCTGCTTTACATATTTAGTGTATTCAAACACTAAAAAATAGGGTCTGTTCCACTACACTCACTGCACCACCTGACACTACCAACCTCTGCTGCACACACTGACAGATATTTCTCTATCTTCCTTCTGTTAGTCGTTGCCCAATTTTCATTGCAATGGAAAGTGGTGGTAGTGTCATGGTCTGGGCTATGTTTGCCCCTTTCCTTGTGTTCTCCACTGTTTTCCCCCTCCCTTGTGTCTCTGGTTTGTTTCCCTGTTTATTCTTGGTGTGTGTGTGTGTGTGTGTGTGTGTTTGTGCGTGTGTATGTGTCTGTGTCATTCGGGGTGCTCTGGTTTCCTCCTGTGGACAATTAACATGCAGACTTGTGGCCAATACATTCACAGTATATCCTGGTTCTTCAGTCCAGTCTTTGCCAGATCGTCCATTTGCCTACGTGGTCCTAGCACTATGACCAAGCTCTACTTAAGTTGGTACTTTTTCTCATTTGTTGCCTGAATCCTGTTTTGACTCTGTGTTTTACCTGTGCTTCAGTGTTACCTCCCGTGTGCTCTTCCTGCCTCGCTCAGCACCTCACCAGTCTACCTGTTAGCCTACCGCTCAGCATCTCCTCGTCTGCTCTGCTCAGCCCGATGCTCAGCTTTTTACGTCTGCTCCGCTCCAGTCACAGCTCCGGTCCAGTTCTCCAGCTTCATTTTTTCAACTTCAAATAAACCACCTCCTGTACAGTTTAACTGTCCTTTGCCTGAGTTTGCTTTTGGGTCCTAAAATTTTGGAAAACCCAACAGATAGTGACTTCACCGCTGATAGTAACCCTACATTTGGAAGGGAAAGTTCATTTGAAGTGGAAGAATTTTCCCCTCTCAGTCTCTCACTGTAAAAATCGTAGTGACAGCGAAGTAGCAGTGTACTATGTACAAAAATATATTGTTTTGCCCCATTTTGAGATCTGGAGGGCAGCTACACCCTGACTTATGACCTTTACAATGGACACTTCAGATTGGTACCAGAATCAATTGATAGCATTATTAAGGGGTGTCACATAATGGTGTCACATAATTAATAACCCAATAACAGTAGCTTTGATATTAAGTTACTCTTTAATGCAGTCACACTGTTTTCTGCTTACCAGGCAGTCATCCTGGATGAAATGACTGGATAGCTGGACTCTTACATGAGTGAAGTTTGTGCTGAATGATCTAATTCTGCACTCTTCTCCTGATTTTGATGGCTGTGACCCAATCATTGGCCTTCCGGTATCAAGTGAGAATGTCCTTTGGCTTCATCTGTAAGACATTAGAAATAAAATATGGAAGGAGGTTTTGGCCCACTATTAAAAAAAGGAAAGAAATCGGCACTCTCAGAAAGCGAAGGCTTTGACCTCTGTTTACCTTGTAACCAGAAGCCAAACCCCATGGTTGCAAAAGGATGGTAGGCATTGGCCCAAATCTCAGAGGCCAGCAGCTGGTGGACAACAGGCTAACCACCACTCCAAGACAGAAAAAAAAAAAAAAAAAAAANAAAAAAAAAAAAAAAAAAACAAGACTAAACCCAAGTCTATGAAAGAACAAGAAAGGTGCAGAATAAAGAGAGACTGCTCGCAAAAAAGTTTACTCCAATTACAAAGATACAGATTTACACAGAACTTATTATCCTGACCACTGTTTCCCAAAATATTCCTGGTAATTTGCTTTGGAATTTTTATTTTTCAATGACAAATTGCAGACATTGCAGACACCTGTTGGAGCTCACTAGAAACAAATCAGAAAAGTGAATAGGTTAAAAACTCATAAACAAACAGATGACATTAACAAATGAAAGTATTATATTGGCATTAATGTTTTTATTTTTATGTATCCTCCTCTTATTGGTTCTGAAACTCCAAACTCTAATCTTTCATCAAATATGAGAAACAAATCTACAGGATGATTATTTTGGCATATTTCCAAAGAAAAAAAATTGTTTCAAGAATATTCTCAAAATGTGTGAGTATCTTGAAAAAAGACAACATAAGGGAGCTCATTGCACTGAAGTTCTTTTCCTAGTTTCATGAATGACCGTGCCTGATTTTCTCATGAGTTTCACTAGATTACAGGATATTTTACCTGTTTCTAGTGGGAGATAGTTTTGCAGTCTATGTTATGGGTCTGTAGCTTGGACCCACGTTTTGTATGGGGCTTACAATAATTCAGGTTTGTTACTGTATTGTGTGCATGTTATGATAACACATTAACTTTGGATTCTCAGAATAGTAACCACTCCCTTTGGTTCTTACCAGAGTTTGCTATTCCCAGTGGGAAATGAAATGAACATATGTCTGCATGCATCCATTGTAGCTGTAAGAGTTGTGCCCTTATCGCTCAGAAAAAAAAAAAATGCATCTGCTAGTTGCCACACTCTTCTCTTTGTCTGTTGTCTGCCTGAACACAGCTTCTTGTTGTGAAATGCTCAGCAGGTTTAACGTTCCTAGTTTGTTTAAACAGGGAGATATTATGATCGGGGGCATTTTTCCTGTTTTACTTGAACCAATAAGCATCATTACTTCATTTACTAAGGAGCCAGCTGGACTTGAGTGTACAAGGCAAGTTTAATGTCTGCTTCCTCCATGCTTCATAAATTCACTATTCTGTGTATTTTATAAGCTGTGTGATTTTACAATACAACCTATCACCAAAATGTTTTTCAGGTTTTTTTTGAGTACTTTTCAATGGACCCAAGTGATGATTTTTGCCATTGAAGAAATAAATAGAGATTCAGCTCTCCTGCCAAACATATCTCTTGGCTATAGGATTCTTAACTCTTGTTCTCCTCCTACTGCATTACGTGCTGCATTAACATTGGCTAGTGGAACGGAGGAAAAAGAATCTACAGCATGTTCTTCACCAATATCTGCTGTAATAGCAGATGCAGGATCTTCTAAGTCCATAGCTGTGGCTGAGGCCCTCGGACCATTTCATGTACCAGTAGTAAGAAATGAAATGAGATGCTTTACAAAAACATTACACCTCTTTCTTAAAGCCTCACTCAACTCAGCATCAGTTGTCAGTGATTTCATAATACTATGGCGGCGCCCCGTTTGGCTGCGGCAGCACTGGCTCTCAGTAGTGTTAAATTTGCTACAACC
>VXCM01008627.1:0-16235 GCA_014773175.1 Lucifuga dentata
AGATGATTCGCTGTGGTGACCCCTGAAGGGAAAGCCGAAAGGAAAAGAAGAAGAAGAAGAAGACACCAAACCTTAAAAATCCGTGTTTCACCTGCTAATAGTTATGCAGCCTTATGAAGTCACGGTCGTTTAAATTTTTGATAAACGCAAGTCTTCTTTTGGGACTAGTATCAACAAGTTGATTTTAAAAGTGTACCAGAATGAACTGAAACCAATGATGGTCTGGAAGGTAGGAAAAACATTTTTAATTCACCGTTCCAGTAGTATGCTTGGGAAATGATTGTCAGTAACATTAAGCGTATGAAAATTGAATATATTAGGCTCAAACATGCAAAATTGGTGGTATGGTCCTTTAAAGTTAATTTTTTTCTAGAAATGTTTCAATTTTTTTTTTTTTTTTTTTTTTTTGTAGAATTTGTAGAAAAAAAGCCCTGTTGTGTTGCAGTTCATTTTTATAATGTGAAACCTTTGCCGAGCACCACATCATCCACACACAGACATCATCCACAGGCGGCGTTGGCAATTTACAGATTAATAGTATTGATTTTGGGAGTTCCCACCTGTGTTCACGTGCACAGAAAGCAAAGACTGAGTCGTGTTGAGGCTCCACATGCGCAGACTGTGCACGGCCTGAACGCCACTCACACTCAGCAGCTTCTTTCTCACGCTGTGGATGTTTACGTCCTGAGGTGTTCCTGCAGAGAGACACGCACTCTCGCTCAGGTCCAACAACACAAACTTATGTAAGTGTTTAAATAATGTGTGTGTGTGTGTGTGTGTGCGCGCACGCGCGCGTGTGTGTTTACCCTCCATTAGGATTCTGAAAATGTCCTTAGTGACTGGAAGTGTTGTGCCAACAACAAGAATTGAGAACAGGAAGGTACAAATCGGATCTGCTACTTTCAACTCTGGCTGTAGGTCAAAAAATATAGAAAAATATCAAACAGTGTAAACAAGAATTTTAAATTTCAAAAGAAAAAATTTGACTTTTCTTTGTCAGGATGAAAATTTTTTTAGTTTGAAATTCTCTATATTTCTGCAAAGCCTACCAATTACCTACTGATTTTGAGAAAATTCTAAAAAAAAAAAAAGACTAAAAACTAATATAATATCTAATATAATATAATAATATAAAATATATAATAATATAATATATAATATCAAAATATCAAGAAAGCTGCAATACGGTTTTATCCTTTGGAAAATGATTGTCAGTAACATAGCATGTATAAAAATTGAATATATTAGGCTCAAACATGCAGAATGGGTGGTATGGTCCTTTAAATCTCAACTACTAGATGCTTTGCCACCTGCAAATCACCAAACCATGTTTAGATTGTACAGGTGAACCGAATAACTCTGTGTATGTATCAGTAATACAGCCCTTCTTTGATGTCTTATTCCTACTTTAGTGCTTTTTTTTCATAAGGTTCCCAAAAATATCATCAGTCAGACACTGACCCGGAAGTGGATGACGGTGGCAGCCGACAGCACCCCGATACTCTGCAGCAGGTCGCCCAACACATGGATGAAGGCTGCCTTCACGCTGGCATTACTGCTACTATGATGGTGGCTGTGACACTCCTCGTCCCTCTGCGGCTGGCTGGTGGGAAACCCGTGGCTGTGGCCATGTGAGGCGCCGGGCTGGTGGAGGATCAGGGCCATTCTAAATAAACAAAGCTGAGAGTGTCCATTCGCTTCCAGCCAAATCTAACACAAATATAAGCCTGACAAACCAGAACGTGAGCTGGTACTCACAGCATGTTTACCCCCACAGCACAGCCAGACGTCACCAGCATGATGTGGCTGTCAATCTCATAGTCGCCATCGATGATCCTCTGAAAGGCCGATAAGACCAGAACTGCCGTCACAGCCCAGATGGACATGATGGACAGAAACATGCCCAGAATCTCTGTCCAAAGCAAGACAGAAGACGTAAGAGACTAAAGCTGATCACATGAGACAAAACTGAAAAACTGCATTCATAAATTTGATATTAAAGTTTGCAGATAAGATGAATTATTGCACATCACTTTCTATTATTATCTCGTATTCTCACCACCGATCTTAAAACATAGCTGACATTTTGGAGATTATCTGTTTTTGCAGGACAGTGTCAAAAACCAAAGTTTACAATATCAAAATAGGGAATGTATTCAAAGGCAATTGGTGCAAAATAAACAGGTAATATGCCATGACAAATACATGAAATGCACCAAAAAGACAACATAGAATTTTAAAAAATGTCTATATCTAATGTAATCTAATCTAATCTACCTAGAGTACTAACCTGCACGCTGCCAGCCAAAGCTCATGGTTTGAGGCTTGGATGAGATCCACAGAGAGAAGATACTGATCAGGATGCTGCAGAAATCGGTCAGGAGATGAGCTGCATCTGTCATTATGGCCAAGCTGTGAGCAGCAAAACCACCTGCAGAGGACGAAGAAGACAAATCCCTCACAGGAAGGAGGTACGCAGTGATATAGGAATGAAAAAAAAAAAAAAAAATNAAAAAAAAAAAAAAAAAGTTCTGTCCAGGTAACCAAAGCCAAAGATAAATTATAGCTGTAAGCAGCAACATACTCCAATCTCACAATTTAGCCCAAAAAAAGGTGATTTAAGAGTTTTAGCGTTTATTTAGGAATCTAAAATTATTCACATTCAAGTTATGAAATTCAGATGGTTGCTATAGTGACGCCATGAGAAAGACTTGATCCATAGTTTACTCTGCATCATTCATTGACACCAAGCACTCTTCAAAGTTTGCTGTATTTTTCTTATTGGGAAAGACTTTTTTGTAACTTGCCTTAACCAGAAAAAGGGACAAAATTAATCATTTGAAAATTTATTGTGAAAAAAATCCATATTCCTGCGGCATAATTCATTAGATATATTGCCTTAGCTGTGAGGGGAAATGTTTACAGTGACACAGATTTCTGTGTTAAAGGCACTAATTTAAATAATTGTTAAACCAAAGATTCTGTATATTAATGTTGTTTTCATAGTTTTTGATAAAAACCATAGTGTTAAAATGAGCCTGAAATGTATTAAAGATTTTATATCTTTTTTTTCCTCCAAAATTAAAATGGTTTAGTTTGTTAACAGAACAGCAACATGTGGATTCAAGGTCATAAATTCCCACAAAAACATTCACAGTGCAAATAACTGAGGAGCCCTGAAACTAAAACTTCACACAGTATGAAAGAGACTTTACAGCTTTTCATGTAGGCAGGAGTTAAAAACCTCTGATATACATAAGTAAATATAATCAAATAATTAAAAGAACAAAGTGTATATTGAGATCTGGCCAATTATATCTTAAAAAATGAATATTCACCATTCTGACAGCTACAGTATGTACACACGGGCTGCTGTGAGTTTTTAAAGGAGACATATTCTGCTTTTTGTTCATTTGTGATGAACATTGATAAAATTTAATGCAAAACTTGAGGTTGACACCTGTAAGACAAACCCACAGGTCCCAAACTGCCCTGAAACCTTCATTATTGATTGGTCCTTTACTTCTCTGATATGTTTACATCAACATGCAACACAAATAGACTTACCTGCCCACACACCTGGTCACACACACATACCCACACACCTACTAAGCAAACGTCTGGCCGCCATTTGAGTTTTGCAGTGAGTGTTGCCAGCTTAGGCCTGATGCAGCCAATCAGACAAGATCGTGGCCTAAAACACCCATTTTCACTCAGTGTGCACAGAAGTGCTGCAGCAAGGGAGAGCAGAAGTGGTCCAGCGGTGTATTTTGCACTTTGAAGCATTGTAAATGTTTCAAAGTAGACCCTTTCTTTTCAATAGCTCCCATTTGATCAATAAGAAATTAAAACCCAAATTTGATTGAGTTATTTCTGTCATTTCACATTCTTCAGTGATAACCTCGTTGACTTCTTCTACAGCTACTCAAATCTCTGAAGTATTCCACCTGTGGATGTGCAGTTAAGTCTTTTTTTTCCTGACTTGCCTCTTACCAACCGCTTCTCCTGTCATGAAGATGAGGCTGACAGCACAGGCGATGAAGAGTTTCCTTCTGGCCAAATGTTTCTCTTCATTTTGCATCCAAGATGTTGCATCCTTATTGTGGCCATCAATGCTGCAGGAATCATCACTGACATCTAGTCCAGAGTCAGAATACTTCCCCTCCAGGGAGGTTTTACACATCCTGGCGGAGAAAAGAGGTGATCTGACTGGTTATGATAGTCTGACTATTGACACTACAAACATGAAATCAAAACATACCAACATACCATCTTAGAGGTTCTAAAGATTGATCCTCAATCAGAAGTTGTTTCTCTGATTCCATCGATAATTCCTTCATAGCATTTGACATTTCCTGTCCATTACAATAAATAATGTGAAGTTCAGCTCCAGCATGAAAGTGAAGCTCAACAACCTGCCACCTGCTGCAACAGGTGCACAGCAGCAACACACACACACACACACACACACACACACACACACACACTATCTGTCAGGGGCGGAGTTCAAACGAGCCAATAGCAGCTCATAAGATCAGAGAAGCTGGAGGCACAAAAGCAGCAGGACAAAAGTCAGCAAATCTCTTGAAAGTCCAGCAATCAAATATACATAATGTAGAAGTGATTCTGGAGTTCTAAAGTTATTTTTTTGGATTTTATTTTTTACTTATATTGGCTTTCATTTGTTACCTAAAACCTGCACTGTAAAAATTATTTTTACTAAATCTAAAATTTTGTAATTTTCTAAAATCAATTACAAAAAAATCTACAAAAATCAAGAATATTTACGAATGAAGACAATCTATGTCTACAGAAAACAACAACAAAAAAAAAAATCTGTCGTGACTTTCACAAACCAAAACTTGTCATCCAGTCTAGTTAAGGATTTTTACAGTGCAACTTTTTGGTAATAAAACAAAGTCAAAACTTTCCAAAACCCTCAAAAACCAAGTGTTTTTAAAATGCAATAAATAGGTATCAACAACAGTTTACATAAATATGTATAAATGTAAAATTTTACAATGAAACCATGTTTACAGTATTACCCAAGTTTATTTAATCATATACATACATTTTACAGTACCAAACTTTCTGGTAAAACTGCAAAGTTGAAAGAATGAAAAGTATATAGGAATGTTCACAGGAAAATAAACATAATTTAGCATTTCATGATTTGATCCAAAAAATAGTCTAAAACAAAATAAAAAATGACACTTTATACCAATTAAATGTAATCACAGGCACTTTGGTGAGGTTTTCTCTGTCAGACAGTGATGATGTCAAGTATGATTTCTGTCACAGAAAAGGATAAAAACTGACATTCAGATAGAATTTTAGGATTGCCTAAATACATATCTGACTGTGTGACAAACACACCCATCCGGCCAATAAACTAATCATAAACATCATGTAAAAACATATGATTTGATCCAAATCTGTGCAGAACACGTGGAATGAACCCCAGTGAATGAAACCAAAATTTCTACACAGCATCAAGAAAAACTGTCATTTTAATATAATTCAGCGCTATAATCATAATATAGGCAAAACAATTTGTTGTAGTTTAAAACTTAAGGTCACTCCAGATGTTTTGAGTAAATTTATATGCAGAAAACCATGACCAATAAATGGAATTTGATGCATTAAAAATTAGTGAAATCACCCTTTAATATCAGTCCTTATTAATTATCATTTGGCTGTTTGCAGCCAAATATGCAACAACAAACATTTTAAATAAACAATCTGGTAGACTTGTGATATTATTTTTGTAGTTTGGAAGGGAATCAATCTATGGCTGATATTTCCAAAAGGCATATGAAATATGATAAAGGATCTAAGAATATTTGATTCCATGTGATTTTTTTAAATTATATGCTCACAACCCATATCTGGTATGTGCCGGAAAAAGTCAGAATCTTGTCATCGTCTGTACCTGGCAGTGTAAAAGTAGTGGTTTGTCTCAGTGAAATGAGCTCATTATGATGCGTTCAAGATACACCGTTAAACAATCTGATGCAAAACTTTGTCAGATTGTCATGGCAGTGGTTCGATGTTTTAAAATGAACTTGAGATTTTAAAGTGCATATGAAAAGATTTCATTGTTAGCATTGACTCGCATGGCTTTATCATTTAGCACTGCAGCACGGATACCACCTACAAAATTAAAAAGATTTTTTTAAAAAAGGTGCTGTTGGATCAAAGCAAAGACATGATAAGAAAACTTTGGCACTATTTTAAAAAAACCTATGGGAAAAACAATTTACTTTTTTGAATCATGTAAACAAATACCATCTGCGACAATTACTTTACATTCTCTGTTCTCAGTTATTTAAAAAAATATTCAGCTTCGCAATACAGAAAATTAATTTAGTCTGTTTACAGCCACATTCACACCTAATCAATATGATACAGAGCAGAATACTGAGATCCCAACACTGCAAAATCTCCGCTCATTCATCCCCAGCTGGGAGCACGATGGGCCCCTTGCTTCCGTTGCTCGAATGGGGCTGAATCACAATCGGTGCATTCTCTCCTGTCAGGTAAACAGAAACATAAGAGAAAATAGAAGAATTTAATCAAAGCTACAGTTTCAATATTCCTCTAATTTATTCCTCTGAAAATCAGCTTTTAGTGTGAAAGAAAGAACACACTGTTTTCAAAATAGATTTATGTATACCCATATCAAACATTAAATATGAGCATGATTTAAAAATGTGTGTTGAAAAAAACCTTACAAATAGTACATTGAGTATAAATGAGTAAAGACGAGCACACAGACATGACGGATAATTAGACAAGCGGTACTTACACAACACATAACAGAGCTTATATGGCTTTGTGGAGCATGCGAATGCAGCAAATGTTAAAACAAAACCACATACAAAGCCTGAACATGATTAATAAAGACGGTTAACAAGCTGCATAATAAAAGCTTTGCTGTTTCTTGCCACTTAAGCGCCTTAGACAAAAGTAATAATAAATGCACGATTGTAAATAAAATGAGCATAAATGTTTGGTTGATTACGCAGGCCTTAACCAGCAGTATCAACGATACAAGCATGGGATGCTCAGGGTTAAATAGCTTTAAGTATAACTATATACCATCCTGAAAAAAAACTTGTTTTTGCTGACCTCTAGTGGTTAAAGTGCTCACCTTGCTGCAGAGTGTGCATCACAGCAAGCTGAAAAGTGTTATTTTAGCGAGCTCTTGTGCTGTGTGTGGACAGAGTCTTGTCTGCTGCACCTGAACATATCACAAAAGTGATGTCACAGTGCACTGAATACACCAGAACACACTCTGCAGGCAAGTGGAGAACGTCAACCAGTAGCAGTCAGCAAAAACAAGCTTTACAGGATGGTGTTAAGCTACACTTTAAAGTTTAGCTAGTTAAGTTAAGCGACACGGTGGAACATAGAGCTGAGGACCCAGACTTTACCCGTGGTGTCAGATGTGGCACTAGGACTCGGCTGAATAACTATGACATGGTCACCTGCTGTGAAACAAAATTAAACATTAAATAAATCCATTCTACTGCCTAACAGAAACTATCATGCCCTGAAACAGATTAAATGAAGCAATCTCCCAAGTAAAGAATGGGACAAACGCTACTTTGTGATTCAGTCACAAAATGCTTCACCGCCAACAAGATTTAGGATTATGATTCTATCCAGCTTCTGTAGAATACGAGGCTTATTTATAGAACACCAACCTTATAGGCTACGGAAGCAGCTTAAATAGTTCCAAGAAACACCATAGGAGTCTGTCTTCATTTGTTTTCCACTGAACTTATTTACAGTTAGCTTGGTATAAGTACATTCAGGTAAAACACAAATACAACCATACTATCAGTCTAAATACAAAGCAGGGCTACAGAGCATCACATAGAAAATGATGCTGTTTTAAAGATGCTTCTCTGGCCTCAGGAAGTGACAGATCCACATTTAAGAGTGAATTCTCAGCACCATGACAAAGCACAGCGGCCACAGAAACTGGGCTCGACTGCTGACATGTTTTGGTATAAAATAATCACAGAATAGCCAGACAGGAACTGTAAAACATGAATGTGATGTTTAATAAGTTTACCGTCATTACTTTACATGATTTCCCGGAACAGTTTTCCAATGTCCATATGCGTTATTGCATCGTGCATGTCTGTTACATTTAAATGTGTGCTTTAATACTGCAAGTGTTCAACCTTTTATAGGATATTTTTGATATAAGGACCTTGCAGACTCCCTTCTTTCACCTGTGGGAGTCGAGGATGGCCTAACATCTCCCAGATCTGGCTGTCCTCTATACCAGCATCAAAAAAGTTGCTACTGTGTATGACCAAGCCAGAGGTGCTGCTACCCGGTTGCGAGTCCGAGTCTCATCAGAGATGAGTGTGTGCTTAATCCAGACGTGTTATATTGGTGTTTTGACTTGGAGTATGGGCAGGTAATGCATCAGTACTCATTACTGATTACTGTGATTTTAGTACAGGTTTTTATTTTTTATTTATAAGTTAACCTGGCAAAACACTAAGTGAGAATTCTCCAGAAATGATTTCTGAAATATTGGAGAATGCTTGCCAGAAAGAGTGAGAATTTCACTCTAACTATTATGCGTTCATGGACAACTAAACCATGATGTGTAATTTTATAAACTGTGGCATACAGAACAGGATACTGACATTTGAAGGTCTCTGGACTCACCTGCATCCTGCTCTCTGATTTCTGCCTCCAGGTCCTCAGGATCCATATAGACGAAGTTTTCTTCGTCTTCTGGTGACTTGCACTTCCCACAGCAGAAACAGCAGCAGCAGCAGAAACAGCAGCAGCACGTAAAAATACTACAGCACACGAAAAGAGCCTAAACACAAAGGAAATGAACATTAGTAAACACGCAGTTTATATTCTAACTTTCACTACACCTAATTTGACAACAAAAAAATCATAAAGGCACATTTTAAAGAATGCACAGCATAATCACTTCTCACGTTTTGAATGAGGAGCTTCGGGTTCAGGAAATTTAAATGCCTACACTGGCATGCAGATAAACAGAAACCCACATCTCTGTTCCTAGCATGCCTCTCACCTTGAACCAGCACTTGGACAAGAGGGAGTAATATTTGAAACTTTCATCCCCAAGCTGCTCAGCCATATAGAGGCCCATGGATCCATACTCGTCATAGATCTTCCTCTTGTTCTCATCACTGAGGATGGAGTTGGCATTGTTAACCTCCTTGAATTTCTCAGCTGCTTCTGGATTATCTGGGTTCTTATCGGGGTGAAGCCGCAACGCTAGTTTCCTGGAGGCAAAATAGTGAAGGTTTATGGGGTTTGTTTTAAAAGAAATGTTGAAATTTGACAACAGCGGATGCTGTCATGAAACTTCATTTTCATTGGATATCCTAATATTTTTCTGATTAACACAAGAGTTACTACAATTTTGATGAGACAATAAACAGTTTAAGTCATTTATTTAGTAAAAGTGTGAAAAAAACTGCTGGTTGCATCCTTTTCTTTGCTTCATATCTTTATAAATCGAAACACTTTGGGGTTTTAGGCTACTGATTATATTTCAAAGCAGTTTAGATCTCACTTTGGGCTCTGTTAAATTGTAATCGCATTTGTCATTGTTTTTGACATTTTAACACGGTTTAGATGATTAATCAAACAATAATGGTTGTTACTGTGTTAAAGTAGAGATTTGTCAACTGAGATTTTATTTTACAGTCTCTGATAGTATTAAGCTGTTTGTATGTGGGGAAGAAATGTCCACGATTTAGATCTTTACCAAATGTGAGGGAATATAATGCCATGTATCAATGAAGATTCTCAATCATCCATGTGGGTAGATATACTGTTATGAAAACTGGGTCATCAACTGGATTCAAGTTTTTAATCCTGAAATGTTTCACCATTCATCCAAATGGCTTCATCAGTCTGAAACAAACAGTAACAAAACCCACAAACAGCCAAACTAAAAAGGAAGAAGAATAACATGTGAGAGCTGCGAATCATGTGGATATCCCAAATGGGCCTTTAACAATACGAGATCCCAATCCGCCTTGGCCAAAGAAAGAACATTGTCATCCCACATGTGGCTGGAATATCCGAAAAGTTTAAGAGGATTTTGGGACAATACAGTTTCCTTTAAACCCAACAATACCCTGAGACAAAGATTTGTCCACCCCAAAGACCAGACTCCAAACGCAAGAAGAGTGGTGTAATTTATGCCGTCCAATGTAAGGATGAGTGTTCAGAGGTCTACATCAGGGAAACCAAACACCAAATCTGTAAGCAGATGGTCCAGCACAGGAGAAACACCATGGGACCAGACCAGACACATGGGACTACATACTCATGTAAAGAGACTTTCCCTCAACAGAAATGGAGGCCTCAGATACAATCTACCACCACCTATAGTGCTGCTGTCTTTCCTTCCAAAGAAATATGGGGACAGGTCTTGTATCCAACCAGGGGACCATTAAAAATTAGAAGTTTAAAATTATTATTTGAAATGTAGTCATTGTTTGAAATTTGAATAATGCATTTTACTACACGCAATATTCAAATATATATATATATATATATTTGAATATTTTATTTATTTGGATTTGAAGGTGTGTTGTGATTTGACACCACGTTACTGGAGGTTTAACATCCTTCTGTGCGTTCATTTCTGACTGCCATTTCTGACATCTGGATGAATGATAAAATGTTTCAGGATTCAAAATCCAGCTGAAAATCCAAAATCAAAATCCAGTTTTCATACAGTATGTCATGTCATGTCATGTAGTCATGCAATTTATCATATTAGCGGTCGTATTTTGGAATAATTCATATTTTGTGAGTAGGAGGTCAACTTTCAAAATGTTATGTGTAAGGGCTATGAGACTTTTTCAGAATCTCTTATGCAGATTTACTTTCAACATAAATCTGCATTAGACAACAGGAACCAATCAGTGATCAGCAGAGACCCAAAGAAATCCTGATTGGAGCATCACTAACATCCCAAACAGACATTACCACCACTTATTTTATATTAAGAGTTTGTCTGTATCGCCCGCAGCTAGTTGCAGGCTTAATATCTAGAAGGGTATAAACAAACCTGTATGCCTTTTTTATATCCTCAGGAGACGCTCCTTTCTCCAGATCTAGGACTTTGTACAGACTTTCTCCTGTTGTTGACATTTTGCGCTGAGTTCCGCCTGGTCCCTCCATGTTTCGGATATGGCTGTGAGATAAAACCACAAATATCTCAGGACATTTCCTCTTACATACACAACTGTTAAATTATCCCCAACAAGAAAGTCACATCAAGGACACAGCAAATGTGAATGAGAAGACATGACAGCTCACATTACTGACAGCTGAAGTATAGTGAGAGAATTTCACTGAGGTTGCTACTTTACTACACAGCGAGGTCATTTCACGACAAATTAGCCACTTAGCAGAAATGAGTTAAATGAGACGTACCTGATAAATAAATGTCGCTGTTCTCGGTGGAATCATAGAGTCCAGAACTTGTGAGCTGCTGGTCTTCAGGTTTGTCCCATGAACAGACTCTGGACTCGTTAGTCTGTTAAATCTCTCAGTGTGACCCGCAGAAAAAGTTTAATGTCGCCATAGTGAAACAGGAAGTTTCAGAGAGGAAGAACGAAGAATGAATCCTGACTCCTCATTGGTCAGGCTGCTGCGCGCGCGGCTGCGCTCGCTGCGAGCACGCAGGAGGCAAGGTTGAGACATATTCAACATTTTTCATTTCCAAGCTCCTATTTTAGTCGCTTATGGAGGGCCAAAAGTGACTTAATTATAAATGAATAAATGTTTTTTACGTATTGCAACATTAATTTATTTATGTTTTTGTCCTTCATAGTCGCTTGCTGTGACATATGCAATGATTTAATAGTAATACTCTAGTAATAGTTGTAGTAGCAGTAGCAGCAGTTGGAGCAATAGTAGTAGAAATATAATGCCTGTTTTAGTTCAGCAATATTAAGTTTGTTTTTTTCATGCAAAACAATGACTTCTAATAACAACATATTGATAAATGATTTTTTTAATGCACACATGCAGATTCTTTAAAGTTACTCTTAAGATTTCTCATTTGGAAATAATTTTTTTCTTTAAATCTTTAAAAAGACTGAAAAGTAAAGGTGCTTTAAGATTGTGAAGCAAATGACAATAGATAATGTGATTAACATCCATAGATTTTATTATAATTAGCAATCTATATTCTACATTCAATAGTGTTTTATGGCAATAATAATTAATTTTATTACTATTTTATTCTGTCTGGAAAGAAAAAATGCACAAAAAAGGATTATTTGGATCAATTTTTATTTGTGCAAGGTGCTTATTACAAATTATGAGCCATAGTTATGTGAGATAATATTCCTTCAAATTTGCAGCATGTTGTCAGGCCATGAAATCCACAGGTAGGTATCTTGATGTAATCAACCAGTCATACTTTTATTATTATTTCAATAATTTGGATAAAAGTGTAAATAAAGAGCTGTGCATCACTGAGTTTTCTGACTCTGTTGAATCACATTAATAACAATCTTGCCCATGTTTCTGTTGGCTTCCATGTGCCTATGAGCTTCTGCAATGTCCTCCAGGCTGAATGTGCTGTCAACAACTGGGCTCAAGGAGGCAGCCTGGTCTGAGAAATGAGGTAAGACTTTCTGTGAGAATGCTTTGACCAGATCCGCTTTGTACTGTGAAGAGAAACGCAGAGCAAAGATGAGCATTAATAACAGAATGAATGTAAATATAAGACATGTCAAATTTATAACGCAAATTGCCTCATTTCCCAGAACAAGGCAGAGAAGGGGCCCACAGCTGAACTTTCAACTTGACGTGTCAGGACAATGCCACATTCACATTATTGGCTATTCTGCTTGAATTCTCACCTGAAGGCTGCGAGAGCGGAGCAGGCTGGCGAGCAGGTGGCCTCGTTTGGAAAGCAATTTGCCCAGCAGATCTCCCTCTACTCTTTTTCCTCCCATGGTGCCGTACAGCACCCACCTGCCATCGGTGGCTAAGCAGTTCACATTTTCCTCCCAGTTACGGCCACCAATGCAGTCAAGGATGACATTTGCTCCCTTGCCTGTGAAAGTACAGTATAGTTATTCAACTGACATGTCCTGCAGTAAAAATCTGCTATGCTGGATTTGATCATGACCTCTGACCTCCCTGTAAAGGGGGGGAATCAATGTTGGATTTCTCATGAGGAACTGACGAATCATCATTAAAGTAGTGTCATTACAGATGTTTCCCTTTCTTTGCAATATTACATTTTTATTCACATCAGATATACAATTGAATGATGATGAGTGCTTAAACTTGCAATAATAACCAGGAATTAGTAAAAGTCTTTATGTATTGTCCTGTGAAAACCATTTAACTCCAAAATATCAATGTTTCAGCAGCCTTGTTTTAAGTTTGGTTACAATGAAATAATTCAATGGACTTCAGCTTTCATAGACCAGACAGACAGAAGATAATCCCTTAATTTATCTGATGACTTATAAATCACCAATTTTTTAAAGATACATGGTTTATACAACAGTCAGCAATAACTCATTATGGGTAAAGCTGCTGTGTTGTATTTATAAGTTCAAGTTACAAAATTCACCTCCTGTAAAATCATGAACTCCTTTTGCAAAGCTTTCCTCTTTGTAGTTAAATCCAGCTGCTGCTCCCAGTTTCTCAGCCAGCTTCAGTTTTTCGGAGCTCCCTGCAGTCACGATGGGTACGGCGCCAAGCAGACGAACCAGCTGAGCAGCAGCTGTTCCCACGCCACTGGCTCCAGCATGTGCCAACACGACCTCGCCCTCCTTCACCTGAGCTGTGGCACAAACAGCAGAGGTATAGAATAAATCGTAACCATTTATTAATTTAACAAAAAAGGGGAAGCTGGAGAAAATAAAGGAATATAAAATAAGTTGAATGAAAAATGGAAAATAACACTTAAGTGTATTGTACAATGTGTATTTAAATGCTTTAGTTTATATAAGCTGGCTGAAACTAATGGTAAGATCTGGGGTGCATATGCATGGCAAGTAACATATTCTGTATTTGGCCAATGGCTGCCTGGAAGATAGTAAATCACGCTTTGGAAAAATGTTAGCCGTAATATAAAGCATATGCAATATACTTATTTAATGATAGGACATGAAAAACTGTTCTAATGTTCCTCTAAATGCATCGACAGAATCAATCATATTGTTGAATTCTAAATATTATGTTGTTATTATTGAGCATTGTTGCTATACCTATCAGCACCAGCAGCTGAAATGCAGTGAGCCAAACTTCAGGGATTGCAGCAGCCTGACTGAATGTAAGATTTGGGGGAACGGGCATGAGAAGCTCCTCGGGCACAGCGACATATTCTGCATATCCTCCTCCACTCAGCAAGGCCATGACCCTGTCTTCTGGCTTCCAGCCTCCTTTCAGACCAGGACCTAGAGCAGCTACCGTACCAGCCGCCTCCAAGCCCATGATCTCACTCTCACCTGGGGGAGGTGGGTACAGGCCTCGCCTCTATGAAAAACAGAAAACAAGCACCTTTACAGTTAATTTGAGCCAAGTCGTGTTTAAGAATCAGTTTGATCATTAGGTACAATAAATGTTCAGACTATGACACCACAATGCCATGACATTTAACATTAAGAGAAGTTCCAGGAGGTTGTATACTAAAGCTTTCTGAGAATAATAACTGCACTGTACCTGTAATAAATCGGCTCTGTTGAGGGCAGTTGCATGAACTTTGACGAGGACTTGTCCATCTTTTGGCTGAGGTCTGGGGACACTCCGTAGGAGCAGATTCTCTGGACCTCCTGGTACGTCAACACACACTGCACGCATCATCTTCACAAAGCTAGAGCAGTATCTATGCCAGACCTACAAAAGAAAGAAAAAAAAAGACACAAAATAACAAAATAAAGTCAAGAAACAAATGCCCATCTTGCCGGTTTGCAAACTAAACACAGCAGCGATTGTAACCTGTAGCCACTTCATGAAAGCTTTTACTTTACTTACTGTTCTAAACACTGTCTGGTAGATGTTTCCCAATAAAAATCCTCTGGCATGCAGGTAGTGATGCATTTTGTAGTTCCAGCAGCAGCTACTTGTGTGAAATAAATGAAAGAAGAGCTGGATAGTTAGCATCACCATCAGATACCATGAATAGATAGAAAAGACCTAAGCCTAGAAACATAAATCTGAATAACAAATGGCTCAGAATTCATCTCTATTCAGGACTAAATAAGTCATGTCTAGTTTTGTGCTGTAACTAAACTTCTACAGATGATGCGGAAAAATTATATTAATATCTCCATGCATTTTGGTTCCATTTTTTTCCATTTATTCTCCATCAATAATTCCAATAAGTACTGTTATCATGTCAGTTCATGTCAATTATGTCAATTTCTGTGAACAGTTACTTATATTCACAAATATAACCAGACTTTGGTGCTTTTTTTCTGTCTTTGGAAGTAGATTGTACATGTTTTTTTGGTTCCCTTGGGGTTGATCGGGTTAAGTTTTATTATATTAATCACAATTTTTATTGGTCTTTTCCTCTTTCATTTTCCCTTTTTAGACCTGACCAAAAGAGAGACAGATGGAGAATAAACATAAGCAGTTCATTTATGGGATAAAATCAGCAAAAACAAAGCCATTAGTGCATGCCTTTATACAGTAGACCACCCATACTACTCTAATTACTTTTTATTCCAAAATGCTCAAACTTAATGTGAAGACAGAGACAAATTATGGGACATTTGGCAAGGAATTAACAAAACCATTAAGGAGAAGAGGTTAAAAAAAAAGGAAGAAAGAAAAACAAATGAAAGCAGAGAAGCGACAGAAAGCAGAAGTAGTAGCACTTTTGGCACTTAACAGTACTGATAAGACAGAAACACTCATCACTTACGGCATGTTGAGCCCACTTCAGCAGTGCGCATGCGCGTTTATGTTGCCTATCATACATCAGAAGTGTTAATTCAGCAGTTTTGATTAAATGTCGAAATTAACATTTTATTCGTTGTTATTCTGATTATGAGGAGAAAATGAAAAAGTTTCACAGCTATAAGACTATTTTAGAATGAAGCTTCAGAAGCGTCACAGACGCTGGTGTGACGTCACTTACGCCGCCAGGTAAATTATAATTGTACCTAGAATAGAATAGCTTTATTGTCATTATACGTAACATATAATGAAATTACAGGTGCTTCTCCCTT
>VXCM01008628.1:0-16410 GCA_014773175.1 Lucifuga dentata
CCTGACCTGCATGTCTTTGGAGGTGGGAGGAAGCCAGAGAACCCAGAGGGAACCCACGCAGACACGGGAAGAACATGCAAACTCCACATAGAAAGGACCAGGTCGGCCTCAAACCTGGTACCTTCTTGCTGTGAGGCGACAGTACGAACCACTGAGCCACCATGCCACACCCTTATGAACTCACGGTCGTTTAAATTTTTCCATAAACGCAGGTCTTCTTTTGGCACTATATTCCCCGGTGCAGGGATACATTCACTCCACACTTTTTATTTGCACTTAAACATTAAAATTATGTAACTTCTAAAACCCTGAATACACGTCTTGTTGGTGATGATAGATTACCTATCCCAAGAACGTTTCAAGTATCAACAAGTTGATTTTAATAGCATACCAGAATGAACTGAAACCAATGGAGGTCTGGAAGGTAGGAAAAACATTTTTAATTCACCGTTCCAGTAGTATGCTTTGGGAAATGACTGTCAGTTAAGTTACGTATATGAAAATTGAATATATTAGGCTCAAATATGAAAATGGATGGTATGGTCCTTTAAGATGAAAAAGCTGTAGCTGCCCAAAGTGATCTTCATATTTATTCATTTTTACTAAATTAGGTACATGAATAGACATGCAACAATGTAACAGCAAAGTAGAATAAAAATGAATTTTAAATGAAATATAATGCATGCTGGGAAGTATCTGCTAAATACTTAACGAGGTTCCTACAGTGAGTCTGGTGGACTCTCAGAAGGACATTCATTCTTTCCATAACTTTCCATCACAGGACTATTAAGTTATGAGGCAGTTCTGAATGTAATAACTAGAAAGTTCATTTACCTTGAAAATGTCTCAAGTAACATTGAGATAATGACATGCGATTGGCTGATTTCATTTCATTCAACAGATTTTACAGTGTGTACACCTGACCAGTCCCAAAAAAAAAAAAAAAAAAAAAAAAAAAAACAGCTTCATGTTGGACAAAGAATTCCATACTAAACTATTCAAATATACTGAGACAAGCTGCTGAGTTGCATCTACAACACAATTCAAATCAGATGTGTGTGTTAACATAAGGAGCCTCAGCCCAGATAAGCCTTCCTAATGTTACCTGTCTGTAAAATCCAGGTAACAAATCACTTAGATCCCACTGGGAGTGCATCCATTGACTTTTTGAGGTGTCTCACAGATATAACCTTGACATAAATGTGAAATGTTCACATTCTGAATTCTTATGGGGCTCACCATAATCTGTTATGGAGATGCCTGAGTTCCCCATGGGCCCTTCTAAAATTTGAACCCTGGAAATAACCTTGTCTGGACGGGTTAGAAGGAAGTAGCAGTCCATCCTTCTCACTATCTCCCCTGTGTTTACCAAACCCTCTCCACCCTTCACAGAGCCCATATTTGCTAAACCTCCAGAGAGCAGCACACCAATTACTCCATGTGTATCTTGATTAAATAATAGGACTTTTAATTGTCTTGTCTTTCACAATTACGTCAAAGCCGTAACCTTTAATTAAGAGGCTGCCAATTATTTTTTCCCCTTTTTTGTTTGAGTGGATGAAAGTAATTACTGTCACCTTGCAAAGTATGAGAAGTAATTAATCCTTTTTTGATTTTACCAAATCCCTTTTCTTTTTTGGTCATTAGTTGGCCTTTTAATCCTCCAAAGATTATGAAGCCAGTTAATTACAAAAAATGGAAGTACCTGCGTGTTTGTGCAGCACAGTCACAGTCACAGTCATTGCCATAATAAAACATGAATATCCAATAGAAAATAATGTTCTAAATTCTGCTGATGTTGGTATAAAGCCACACTAAGCAATATTTTTCTCTGTATAAATGGTCTCGACTCGTTTGACATTACACGCTGTACGTTCATCATATTTATCCAGATCAGATTCTAATGACAGCAATGGAAACATCTCTATCTACATCACATTTATAAACAGAGCTGATTATTATGAACCAACCAACAAATTATTTATAAACTCACATGCCCTCAAATTTGGAGAACTGGTGGAGATTAGAACTGCACAATTAATGTATAAAGTAAAAAACAAGATGGTTCCAGACTGCATCCAGAGGCTGTTTTATCCTAGAGTGAGTCAGTATAGATTAAGAGGAATCTGTATGTTTACAAAAACAAAGATTAGAACAAATGCAAAACAGAGATCTAAAACAGTTGAAGGAGTACATACGTGGAACAGTTTTGAAAAGGAAATGAAAATGTATAATACACTAAATAGATTTCAGAAAATGTTCAAAAATAAGGTGATTAACAAATATAAAACTGAGGTATGACGACTAGTGTATATATGAATTTTTGTTTGTGACTTTTTGGTATACAGGCAGTCCCCGACTTACGAACAACATGTACTTACGAACAGACCGCCATAAAGCCTATTAAATTAAAAATTCAAGTTACATACAGTGATTCGTAATAATGAACAGTGCACTACTTTGCAATGCACATCAAAACATTACGTGTCATCAGCGGTCCAGCGATATTATTATGTTTAAGATGGTTTAGTACTGTATATCTGTGTTTCTTCTATAGAAAGGTAAAATATATACACTAGATACACACCTTGCGTAACTTCTGACTTACATACAAATCTGATTTAAAGATGGTCGTAGGAACGTTGTCAGGCGGCAGGTAGAGGACTCAGGAGCAGACATGACAGCCGAATCAGATAGTCCTTCTCAACTTTAATAATAAACATAAAAACACCCACAAGGGGAAACAAGGTCCAATAATCCAAGCGAAGAATAACTAAAAATCACTAGACAAGCTAGGAAAAAACACCAGTAATATTTTGGCAGGGAAAAAAACCAAAAACTTAATCCAAGAGCGAGTAACAGGAAACATGACAACATGACAGTCTGGCAAACTGGGAGTGCAAACCCAAGCAATTAAATACAATGACATAACTGACAGATCAGAATCAGCTGAGCAGGCAGGGAGGAACACAGACAGGTGATAGGCCAGCAGAAGCAGGTGACCACAAGTGCGGGAAGCAGAGAGGCATAAGGATAGGTGGAGGAAAATTCAAACAACTGAAACCACGCCCTAATTAAGAACGCCTGTAAACAAACACACGTGGACTCAGCACACATCCGCATACCCCACACAGACAAGGTGAAAATAAAAGCAGAGACAATAAGAAAACTAAGAGCGTCCTGGAGCCGTCCTGACAAACTTAACTCGTTCATAACCCAGGGACTGCCTGTATACCATATATACTGGAGTATAAGCCGACCCCCTGATGTTGTTCCATCAGTTTATTTGTTTAGCTAATTACCTGTTTTTCTGGGTATTGTCATAGTATTCCTGTGATTTTCTGAAAATAATCCATGTACCAGTAAACAGGTAAACAGTTAATTACCGTAACTGACATTAGTTGACATTAAGTTTTCCGGATTGTCTTCCTCGTCTGAAACACTAAACAGTTCATTCCAGTCCTGCTCTGTGTGATGTTGTATCTTATTTCAAGCTTCCTGCTAATAAAACACAACACATGTTGAACGAGACTACCAAATAACGTTACCGTACCGGTATATGAAACAGCACTTTTGGGCCAATCAGAGACAACCTTATAAACAACACTTTTATAAGGTTGTCTCTGATTGGCCCATTTTTCTGTTTTTGACCAAGCACTGTTGGTCTTTGACCAACAGCTCTTACTGGCCACCACAAAATGTGCTGATAAGATGTTTAGACAGGAAATATCTCATTCTAAGGTATGATTTAAACTATTTTCATGGGTAGTGGTAATGGTAGCATTTTCACTCCTGGAAATTTCCTTCTCTGGGATCAAATCTGAATTTCTCATGTATAAGCTGACCCCCGATTTACTTTGTGACATTTGGTAATAAAAACTCAGCTTATACTTGAATATATATGGTAATATGAATATGTGCATGTGAAATTATGTTTGGGACTTTTGGGTATGTCTGATGTACATATATTGAATATATAGAAATTTCATATTTTTAGTTCATAAATCTGAACAAAATGATTAAAAGAGAAAGTAAAAAGGGTAGCTGTGTAATAAGCAAGGTAAGTATAAACATATTTTAAGTTTATGATTTGAATTACGTTATTTATTTCTTATTTATTTTCATATGTATTTGAGTTGTATAAGTTGAAAAATTACCAACATATATCTGTTGAACATGACAAAGTAAAACTCGAGAAAGAAAGCCAAACAAATCTTCTAAACAGGAGGGAGCGGTGCATCCAAAGAAAGCTGGACGGTATCGAATGTCAAAGAAATGCCGCAGAAATCCTCACCAAAGCAAATCAAATATTGCAATGGACAGCGGTGTGTTTGGGCACACGGTCTGCACGCTGGACAGGGTGCAGTGTGTGTCCTCTTTGAAAACCATTTATCAGACAAGGCCAGGTGGGTTGTGGACCCAGAATGTGGGCCATTGTTGTAGGCCACAGAAAACCTTGGATGTCTGGGGGATCCCACCCCCAGCCCAGGAGCTCTGTCTGCTACATGGAGGCTCCAGCCAGACCCACACGTGCATATTATGCAGGTCTGAAAGGACACTATAATCCATCCCTATACGTGCCAACGCCCCCCCTCTAACCTCCATTCATCCCTCGCTGTTTGCATCTCTCCAGAGTGCCTTTGCAATACCCTGCTGCTGCACAGAAGTTAAACATGATGGAGAGCTGTCATTATCTTCCTTTATGGTCAAAACATGAGGATCCAACGTGCAGCAGCTTTTTTTTTTTTTATCTCACCCAAAGAGCATGCAGACCACTCTAAATCAGTCCCCCACTCTCCCCTTCCCTTTTTTTCTCTCCATATGGACAGCGTGGCTTTTTATCATTTCATGCAAGCCGCTTGCAAAAATAGACTACAAGCAGGAAGGATCAGAGTCGCCTATAAGCTTGCAGTCTTGGCCTAAATAAATACAGTCATTGACATTGAGATTCAGGTCTTGCCGCACAGCCAACAGTTGGCTGTTCCCCTATAAAATGGGAATAGTGTTTATGTTGTGTTTTTAGGTTCACCCTGTTTTTTTATTTTATTCACTTCCCTTGCTGTCACTTCAGCCGCCTGGCTTTCACTGTGATGAATCTCAATTATGCCAAGGTCACCTTTCATTCCGGTGATCTCTCTGGCTCTTTATCGAAACTGGCAGTACTTCCACACTATCATGGCCGTACTTATTGACAGCCGCAGTCCCTTCCAAAACAAAACAGGCAGAAGAAAATGAGGAAAAGTTGCATCGCCTCTATTTTTGGCTGACAGAATTGGCATTTCTTCTTCAGATTCTGCCTAATGTTCTGTAATCATACTCTCTTTGTGCTATCCAGGAAGTGGGTGAGGGTGTTGTGGGGCAGCTTATTCATATGTTGGTTTAACTTTATAATTGCTTTCACACAAATATGATACTGAATATGCCGATTGAATCCATGTACATTACAAATCCAGGCATTTTATATCATCGTGCCCATCTTTCCATCAGCGAGCTTTTATTGAAAACTACCAACCGGATTGTGTTCGATGGTTGTTTCTCGCTGTAGCCATGACAACTGGATGATGGAACTTGTGAGGTCATGCGTGCTCATCATCGAGCTCATCAAATGGGGAAATGAATGACAGACACATGCTAATGTGTTTGTGCATAGACATGACTTAAGTGTGTGTGTGTGTGTGTGTGTGTGTGTGTGTGTGTAGATGTCATGTAATGACATCTAACATCACGTTTGATGAGGATGCTCCAACACGTAATTGTTGTTTCAATACAACATCTGTTGCTGAGGGAAGCAAGGTGGGGAGGTTTGTAGCGAGATAGTTAGCCTCACAATTGACAGTGACACATTGATAAGAGGGAGTGCAGAACTTGTTAGCTGAACCAATAGGCCTTTGATGGCTCTTTGATATAACTCGTTAAACAAGCATCGGGCCATTTACCTCCATGCTGTATCTTATTTGTTCGTTTTCTGCCATCCACACATTCTTGCAAAGCTGTCTTTCATCAAAGATGTCAGATCTTAATGTAGCTGTAGATATATCGTAAGCTATGTATTCTCATTCCCTTCATGGCTTGGCCATTTTTTATATTCTTAGATATTTTTAGAAAAACACTGATTTGTATTATATTATCTGATCCTTTTGTAAGTAGCACAATTCTTCAGTCCAAACATTAGCAACTAAATGTGAAAAGGTATGACGAGCATAGTAATTTGGAGTTTTCTGGTAACTGATAGCAGTGTCATTTCAGGCAAATATCTGCCTTAGGGTGCTTTCAAATGATAAGCGGTATTTGCTCCCCAGAGATTGATCGGTGTGTCGCTCAGCTTAATGCCTGCACTCCCGATGCCCTGCGTCACGGCATGGAACAGAGTGTTGATGTAGCAAGATGAGTCATCAAGAAGCTCCTGGGGTAGAAACATTCAATACGACTGCAGATTATATGCTGGTTTATGCTGGTCTGTGACTCTGACATTTCACCATGGAATCGTCATTTCCACCCAGATCATGGTACGATTTTAAAGTTGTGTTGCACAACTCGGAAATTGTTCTTCGTACACTGTAATCCCAGATGTTGTTTCAACTCAAAAAAATTAGTTAATTGTACCCAATTTCATTAATTGTACCCAATGTGACCTAATGATTTTGAGTTAGTTGTACTTTTTGGGTATTTTTTTAATTCAGTTAGAATTTTTTTAGTTGAATCAACTTAAGTCAGTTTAGTTTTGCCCATTGCTATTAGCAAAGCACAAAATTATTGCTTAAAATAGAATCTTGGTGATGAAGTGGGTGGCACGGTGGTTAGCTCTATTGCCTCACAGCAAGAAGGTCCTGGGTTCGAGGCCAACCGGGTCCTTTCTATGTGGAGTTTGCATGTTCTCCTCGTGCTGAACATATACTTTTTTGTTTGTTCAACAATGTGTAACTTAACTTTTTTAGGACAATGAGTTAACCATGCAATATTAGCTCACTGTACCTAAACATTTGAGGCTTTTCAATTGACAATCAGGTTCATTTAACATTATACTTTTTTGTTTGTTCAACATAACTTAACTTTTTAGGGCAACGAGTTACCCTGCTTTTTTTTTTTTTTTTTTNTTTTTTTTTTTTTTTTTAAGTTGAATGAACTTATCAGGGCTTACAGTGCAGAGTAAGAGCTTCTCCTCCGTTGTTGTGTCGCTGCTGCTTACGTATGGCTGTTCTCTTATTGGTTGCACACTGGAACATTCGCCAGCAGACGGGTCAAAATTGAATATGGTTGAACTTTGAGCGCAGTTGTGAAGGGGGAGGATGTGAAAGATGCGTGTTGCTCAAGGCTGCGTCGCCGCCGAGGTTGGGAGTCACTGCTCAAATCCCCAATACACAATAACAGAATGCCCAGCTCAGCGCACCGCCTTTTACTTGTAATGTGAAAGCACCTTTAAAGTCAAAAAGTCACATCAGTCTTAAAGTTGCACAGAGCTATTGCAGGCTAGAGACTGGTGGGCATTTGTCTTCTATAGGACCAATATAACAGCCTGGAATTGAAGTTCATATTGGCCAGCTGGGACTGAGAAATTATTAAGTTTTAATATTTTCATCCATCCAACCCAGTTTGAAGATTAAAGAAAAAAAAAAAAAAANAAAAAAAAAAAAAAGCCTTTTGTACATGATGTCTGTTGATTGGGGCATTGTGAAAGAACTTTACGACAGTAGTTATCAACACGCTGAAAAATCTTATTCTGGGTTATCTTTCCTTCATAATGACCTCTTAAATATGAAAAGTGGAAAATGTGCACACACAATTTCTGTAATTCCAAGAGTTATTGCTCCTGTTGCATGCATAAACCTGAAAGGCTCATCGCAAAAGACAGCATCAACTGATTTCAGGTTTCACAAGAAAAAGAGGATAAATGGACTCACCTTCAAACATGCCACTGACTCTCTAAATGCCAAATATGCCCAAACTTCTCATGTCTAGATGAATGACAAACTGTAGACAGACTGAGTTTGCTTCTCCTCTCTTTGCCCATAAAAAGTCAGATACCCCAAGAGAGACGGAGTCTGCCAGGCTGATCAGAGAGCTGCTGCTTTATCCAGAGAAAAACTGGCTTCTAAGGACTTTGTGACAAAGTCCTTGTGGTGTTTTATGATGTGGGCTCAGTGTGACACTGTGCAAAGAGCTGCTCACTTCCCTAGAGATTACACACCCTTAAAAGTGGTGTATGATGCCATATGCCAAAGATTCCCACGTGGGACCAACTAAGAGTTTGTATTTTTCCTTTTGGGTGAGGTGGGAGGTGTTAATGCTAAATTCATATTTCAAGAGACAGTTATTGATGCTTGTGGTTGTGTTTAAGTTTTAGGATTAATCTGACTTGTTGGGAAGGAAAAATATTCCACAATCCACTTTGAAATGTATTATGATATATTTATTATATTATTAGCATTGTTGGCTTTCATGCTGTACCATCTAATTCAGAGGTACTCAAATTCAAATCTTAAAGGTCCACAAAGAAAAATTTCAATAAGACAAAGGTCTGTTTATTAAATGGGATTGGGATCCTAATTTTTTTTTACCAGGAATATAAAGTGTCGAGCGCCTTCGTTGTCATGGAGATGACAGGACGCTAAATGTCATTGGACCAAACCAAAGCAGAGTAGACATTCTCACACAGACAGTGGAGCAGTCAGACATTCTCCACAGCGAAGAATGCTGAGAATTTTGGCTCGTCGCGTCGCAGCGATGTCTCACAGATAATACAAATAATACATATGAAAAGCATAATTTGCTCAGAGTCCAGAGACAGTTGTGGTTCAGTCTGGATCTGGACCGGAGTCTGGATTTTGAGGATGACTGATCTGTTTGAGAAACCCCATATCTCAAAGTTTGTAATGGAACGAGATAATGAAAATCCCCAAAATTGAAGATAATTGTTTTTTTTAAATTAAAAAAGAGGTTAAAAAAAAAAAGAAAAGAAAAAAAATCATGGTTCTCATGCTTTTAGGTTAAAATAGATTGTGCAATCAAGCAGAAACAAGGCTGAGATACAAGGTTTTCGCTGGACAACAGCAATATTTCATGAGTTTAAATTATGTTGAATGTAAATGCTGATTCTGCAAACAAACTTCAGTCTTCAGATAAATGTAGTGGAGTCGAAGTAACACAAAACAGGAAATACTAAGTACTTGAGTAAATACATTTTGCCTAACAGGATGTGACTCTTCTTTCATTTCATTTTGTAATTCAGGATTGTCAGTCACACCATCATACAAAAGGAGGACGGTGTTTATGGCAGCGTGGCATCGATGTTGGTACTAAACACGCATGAAAAAGTGCTGTGCTGCTTAGCGGCGAAACACTTTGATCGTCTTTCTTTTACTCTCCCTTCTCGTCACACTGAGCTTTAGGGAAAGACACTTATTAATCCGCCGTATGTTTGCAGAAGTTTACCCAAGATACTCTACAGAGTTTGGGGTTCACGTTAGGCGGGGAGGCGAAAACAGCATACATTTACACGGTTGAGTGGTGTAATCTTCATGAAATACCAGTAAATAGGGAGAGGAAGCCTGGTGGAGCCGTAGATTAATGCTGCTATCAAATGGCCTGGGACAAAGAATGGGATGGCTAATGAGCCAGAAAAGGCAGGGCTGTTCGCTGCATTAAATGATACCGTACCTCCATCTCCCCACTGGCCACCCCACTGCCATGTTCACACATTCTGCTGTCGCTAACAGCAATGTAGGACAAATATTGGAAAATGTCATTTAAGCAAGAATCATGATGATGCGTTTGATATTTTAAAGATGGCTTCATTAAAGGCACATTTCTCCTACATAAATATGCCTCTCGCACTCTCTTTCTCTAATTTGATGCTCACCCATATGCCTGATATTCCTCCCTGACCAATATCTGAGAGGTCATTTGCTGGCAAAAGTCTTTTTCATCCTAAAAATTGCTTTCATATTTACTCTCTCTCTTTCTCTCTCTTTAAGCCCATTTCATTCTACTCACTCCTCCCTCTCTGTCTCTCTCTCTCTCTCTCTCTATATATATATATATATTTGTCTCTCTCCTGTAGCCACAATATAATGAAAAACAGCGTCCTCTCCCTTGTCTGTCTCTTTTCTGTGTTATCATGGCATGCTTGTAACCTCCTATGACTGTCGCCTAGGTGACAGGAAGAGCAAGATGAACTCTTGGGCTTAGATAAATTTCGTGGTCTGGCCTGCAGACCTGTATCAATTTTTGATGTTCTACTGGCTCACAGACACTTTGGCAGGCATTGTTTCATGTTTTATTTAGGCCTGTGTTAGAGCGAGGTTAAAGTTTCAGCAGACTGCCGCCCGGAAAGAGTCTGGCAGCAAGGAGGAAATATCACATTGGGCGTAATGGTGGCCTCTTATCAAGGGTCAGACAAAGAAAGAGAGACAGACAGAGAGGCTGCAATGTGAAAAGTAGGGAAATTAGAGGAAAAGCAAGCAGAGGACAAAGGAAAAACAGGGCAGGAACATAATGAGTGCAGGTGCTTCTACACCTGTAATTAAGCAATTAACCTCCCCTCACACTCTGTGGCGTGTATAAAAGGCAGAGCAGGACCAGCTGATCTTGATTTCAGGGTGGCAACAGGGAAATATTTTATTGAGTGTGAAAGAGGGTTCATTACAGGCTGGCAGGCAGCTTCAGCAGTAAAGATTTCACAACTGGCTGTTTCATGAGCAAAAGTGACTCGAGCAAAATCTGTGTTTATTTTTTGGGAAAGACATCAGTAAATCTATGGAAGATTATAAGGGACACAATTAAAATTAAAAACTACAGTTAAATATAATACAAATTTGTGAAATACATGTTTTCATTTGTATTTTATTTCCATACAAGCATTTACTGTGTCATAATAAAGTGAAAAACATGATATAGTTCAAGCTCTTTATTTATTTTTTTTTGAATGATTGAATTAATGTTTTTCATTGTTACATGAATTTTTCATGTCACATTACAATCAAATCACAGTACAGTGAAAAGAAAAGATCAGGGGTTTTTCATTTCACTGTTGTCCAGCAGGGGGCAGCATAGACGTGCCAATACTAAATGCAAAGCCCTCTCATTTCTTTTTCTGAAGCAGCTGTGTTATCACTGCCAAAATGAAAAATAAATCATCGTACAATCACAGCTTTGGGGCGGAGCTTAAGGTGTAGCTTGTTCTGAATGCGCATTAGCATGTGATTAGCTAGTGACCATGTTGGTTCAGCAGAGAATAAAGGATGAGATCGCGGCTCTGTTGCATCAAGTGGAAGAACACACAGTTAGCAGTGATTTGACACTAGAAGTTCACAGTTTCTGGTTCTGTAATCCACATTTCCTAGTACCTGATTATGGAGGTAACAGGAATGTGTATGGCAGACTGGCCTGGTCCATCATGCTGATAATGTCCTTTCATGTCCCAGCTGCATCTTCAAACTGTTAGCATGAGGCTAAGTTGTTGCTACTGTTTACAAAGCTTGTTGTGTTTGTTGAAGAAACTTGTCTGTGATAAGTTCTATGTCCCCTGTTCTCTCTATAACCACTCCACTCAGAATAATATAAAATCATTGCTAATGNTAAGTTCTATGTCCCCTGTTCTCTCTATAACCACTCCACTCAGAATAATATAAAATCATTGCTAATGAACGTTCAGAAAAAGCTATGCCTTAAGCTCCACCCCCATGCTGTGAATGGACTGTTTTTTCTTTTTTATTCTGGCACTAATAACAGCTGCTTCAGAAAAAGAAATGAGAGGGCTTTGTATTTAGATTTGGCACATCTATTCTGCCTCCTGCTGGACAACAGTGAAATGAAAACCCCCTGATCTTTTCTTTTCACTGTACTGTGATTTGATTGTNAAAAAAAAAAAAAAAAAACACGGTTTGCACTATACCATGTTTTTCATTTAATTATGACACAATAAATGCTTGTATGGAAATAAAATACAAATGAAAACGTACTGTATTTCACAAATGTGTATTATATTTCAATCCATTTTTTTATTTTGTGTCCCATATAATCTTCTACGTAAATTGGGTTCGAAACGATGTTGAAAAGTGCACGTTTGATGACTGTGATGCTGTGTATTCATGTGATTATATAAGGAGAAAGAGAAGAGCAGCTTCTTGTCAAATGTCAGAGAATGTCAGCGCAGGTTAGATCAGACTGTGATTAAAATCACTGCATCAACAATGACACAGAGGATCTAAAAGCAGAGCATTAAACCCTCAGTTCAGAGGTGTCTGGTGGCTCTGTTTAGCTGTGGGAGTGTTCCTCTCTCATGGTTTCTGCATCAGACAACATTTGTAACTCCAAGTCTGCTTCATGCAGAGATTCAGCAGGTATTTTTTGGTTTGGCAGTAGGGAGGGTTTTAATTTCTCTCTCAAACTCTTTTTTTTTTTTTTTTNTTTTTTTTTTTTTTTCTGTCACCGTTCATGCACGCGATGAGACTTTAAAGATGAAACTTTATCACCGTTTCATCAACTGATCACAGAAATACACAGATAACGCAAAATTTCCATTTAACAACTCCTCAACTCTCATGTCAGCAATTCCTCCGTCTCCTCTGCTTTATAAGATCCTCTGACTCTGATTGGTCGTGCTGCTTGCTGACTTCACCAGGCAGCTTCAAATCTGTGTCACAAATAGATGAATTGTGGAAAACCCAGAGCATTTTTTCCTGAAACAAGAAACACAAAGCAACACACACAAAGAATATTGAAGAAATAGCTTTTCACTCTTTAGGCAGTCAAACACAAAAGTGTGCTGTAACCACTTCAGGCATGGACAAATTTATCTTACTCGAGCCAAGTGATAGTTGTCTCCATGGCCATTTTATTTTACAAGGAAAGGAGGGAAAAAAACCTGAATTAATCAAATGTGGAGGTGTGTGTGTGTGTGTGTGTGTGTGTGAGAGTGTGTATCCCTCAGTAGTGCTGTGAATCAGAAGGGANGTGTGTGTGTGTGTGTGTGTGTGAGAGTGTGTATCCCTCAGTAGTGCTGTGAATCAGAAGGGATGGGTAAATAAATAAATGTTATGTATGACCAAGCGCACCGACGAGGCTCAGGGGCAACTAAGCTAGTCCAGCTGCGATGCATCAGACAAGTGAATAAATCAGCACACAATTAGGGCTTGTGGTTTCATTTATGGTACCTAGGAGCGCTCCGGTGGCAGATTCTGGCAGATGTCATTTCTAGCCAATTGATTTTGCTGCTGTCCCGAGGCCCGAGCAGTCGTGGCCCCTCTATCCGGATTACAAATGGATGGCAAACACAAGCCAAATGGCTGTCCAGGCAATTTCTGCATGATAGGAGTGGAATAATGTAGAGACCTCAGCGGCACTGAAGGAACAAACAAAGGAAGATGAGGAACGCACAACACACACACACACATACACACACATACTGTAAACCGATGCCTGTGTGAGAGTGAAGAAACCATTTTTAAGTTTATTTGCTGCATAAAAATTCATTTCAGTGAAAACGTTCACATTTAAAAAAAATATGAATCAGATTAGAGGTGCCGCGATATAGCGGTATTGACGATAACTGTTACATTAAAAAATAAAATAGTGATATGTTAATAATCCACATAATATCATCGTGTAACTAATCCAGCACCTCTTCAATCATTTTCGTTTCTTTCCCTTCTCACTTTGTCTCCCTGTGTGTGTCTCTGTGCNCACACACACACACACACACACACACACACACACACAACTAATCTGTCAAAACTGGTGTAATGTGGTATATAGCTTGAGTGATGTATTGTTTTAAATCAGTAGTAGTATCATCTGTGAGCAAACAAAACAACCAAGCAGCACCTTATCAACATACCACCAACTCAGAGAGACAGAAAAAAATAAGGTTAATTTAATTTATTAATAATTCAACTTAAAATAAAGCCATGTTTATTTGTACAAAATTTGCCACAATAGCAGAACATCCATAGATTTTAGTTTAGATTTTAGTTGTTTTGGTTCTCTGCAGAAATGCCTGTAGTCATCTGTGAACCACCAGGGGATGCGTCACGTACACTGATGGTACGCGTACCATAGTTTGAGAACCACTGGCCCAGCTTATCACAAATGTATCGGCATCGCTGTTTGTTTACAGATATGCAAAAAGAAACTGCATTACTTCTCTGAATTCAATTTTAATATATTTTGTTCTTTTTTTTAGTGTTTGGTATTAAATTTGTTGTTTTTTAGCATTAATGTTTTTAGCGCATTAAAATTTCTGCAGAGATTACTGTTGAGATTTTACTGTTCTTAGTGTACTGTCTGCAGGCTTTGATAATTCAGATTGTTGTATGTACAGCACATATGCAAAACATAAATAAATAAACCAAAGATTAAAAGTGAGGATTTGTTTACAACATGTTGAAATATCCCCAGATCCAAGCAGACAAGTTTCTGAGTAAATATTTTAGGAATGCTGACCTACAATAACATAAACATTTAAAATAAACCAAATAAAATTATGTTAGCATTATTCCACTGCATAAAGCAATGCATTTGTGGAGAAATAATACAGATAAGCAATTGAAATGGGTTATTTTGCCTCTCCCTCAGAATGCTGTCAGTCACCAATTTAATAATTTATGGCTTATCAGCAGTAAAATACACATTTTATAAAGGGTCCCAATACTTTGTCTACATCTGGAAGTTTCACTCTGAAATAAGATCCAGGTTGTAAAAACAGAACTTTCTTGAATGGCAGAAAACAAAAATGCAGCCAGCGAGCTCAGAACATGAGATTGCAGTTGGCAGATTGATGAACTGCTTCAGACCAGAGCTGTGATCTTCATTCAGTCCAGCAAACCACACTGTCAATTTGCATTGCAAGCAGCCAGTGGTCTCTCGACATGACTGAGATGACAAATGTTCAGCGTGTCGTGATTGCGTTGCAGCAATTTGACATGAATGTAACTGGAAAACATCACCAATGCATACACACAAGACATCTCTGGTTTCATGGTACCTTATAGAAAAATAACTGCTGAAGGATATTTAATATTGTACACTGTATTTATAGTAAAAGGTATCTGATTTAGTATCAGATTTTCACTCCAAGATTATTGTGGCCAAAAGAATTCACGATAACGATATTATCGTGATATCTATAGAAAATTTGAAAAATAAATAAATAATGCTATCAGTCAAATTCATCTTTAACTTAGTTTATTGTGCGTTTTGTCTCTTTTTTGTCAAATGAATTAGACTCCAAATAGGAGTGTAGGGAGGTACAGAGAGTCTGTAACCAGAACTGTACAAAAGCTACAATTCCACCTTAAAGGATGGTGTAAAGGAACCAGATGACCTGATAAACAAAAGATCCACAAATCTAACAAATAACCAGGAGAGAGAAAATCCTGTCAAGTCCAACGCCATGATAACTTAGCTTTAACAACACAACTAAGACCTTCATGGAACATTTCCTGTTTCAGGGCTAGCAAGCTAACTGCTACTTCCTGTCTCTACCATGGTGAAATCTGCAGGATGATGGAGGTGAAGGTGGTGAACAGGTTGGTGGTATCGCCCCCTTTAGCGGTTCCTGTTGATCAGCATTTCCTGCAGACTGGAGCGTCTACCAACTTCCTGTCTTTGTTACTGAATCCTAAAAACTCCACACTGGCAGCTAACTTTTTTCAGGTTAGAGTAGAGTGTCTCACTCTGTCAGCTCCTCCTTCATGATTTAACATGGCAGTATAGCTACACACTGTGGTAGTAGCTAGCTAGCTAGCTAGTTACTGCGTCACGGTGTCGTGTGTGTGTGTGTGTGTGTGTGTGTGTGTGTGTGTGTGTGTGTGTGTGTGAATTGGGGATAAGATGGTTTTCTCTGCTGCTGCAATTTTGGCCATTAAGACGAGCATGATCTTACATAAAATCTTGCCTGATGGACTTTTATTCAGAACAGTGTGATTTTAAAGTTTAAGATAAGTCTTTACATGTTTCCTTTTTAACATTTGAAGTGCTACAGTTTTAACTTGACTGGATAATAGCTAAATACATAAATACATCTTGGCAATTTGAGACAACAGCTCCCACTGTTCTCCCTCCTTCCCTTAAGCCTGGTACACACTGTGTGATTTTGGTTGTCCCAGATGAAAAATGACCAACATTAAAGAATCCTGGTGATATCTTTGGTTGTGGCTCCAAATCAGTGGTCCTACGTCGCTGTTACAGAGGTTCAAAGATGGCCGCTGTAACGGTCTTGCAAACAAAGATAGCCTGCAACAAAATTCTGACAGTATCAGAAATTTAGGATGCTGCTACGACCTGTCTAGGAACCAACCAATAGGAATGCAGCATGAAACGACAACGCTGTTAGCGCCATTATGAATCAAGTTTGGGAGGAAAAACAACAAAAACCAAACTGAAGAGATGGAGGCAAAACGTGAAACAGAATTT
>VXCM01008629.1:0-19747 GCA_014773175.1 Lucifuga dentata
GAAATGATTGTCAGTAACGTAACATGTATGAAAATTGAAAATATTAGACTCAAACATGCAAAATGGATGCTTTTTTGGATGCTTTTAACATCTGGCTAGGGACTACAGGTGAAAATTAGCCTGTGGCTAACTCTGGTACATTTACAGAAATGTTTATAAATGTACAATGTCCCTGAAATAAATAAAATGGATGGAATGGTCCTTTAACCAGCATGAAAGAGGCATTACTGTGGTATTTCCTTACATATTTAAACGTCAGTGATAAAACAAACTGTCACGCAAAAAAATTAAGACCTGTTTTATTCTTTCATGCTGGGCAAAATTTTAAATTCTATTCACCTCAGATGTGTTAGCGATCAATAAATCTGATCGATAAGCCCCCCTCTGTTGATCAGCTAGTTTATTTAAATGGTGAACTTTGACCTGATCATCTGCTTTAATATGTTAGGCTCAAACATGCAAAATGAGTGGTATGGTCCTTTAAATATGAAGCGGCTCATAATGTACCAAACTTCATTCTGTTAGTGACAACCACTTTCCAAACATAAAACCATATTTTAATATATTTCACAATTCCATGTTCAGGTTGATACGCCCACCTTAAACTTCAATGTTTCACCTGCTCACACTTTGCACGATTGTTGAAGGCACAGTTATTTAAATTTCTTGGTAAAAGCCGTCTTCTCCTGGGACTATATTTCCTGGCGGATACGTACATTGTTTTCTGTGCAGATCCGCGTTGGATTGATTGAATAAAGTTATTCTGACAAAAAACTTAACAGACATCGCGTTTGCTGCGATGGATTAATTATCTCAAGCACATTTCAAGTATGTAAAAGTTGATTTTTACAGCATACTGGAATGAACTATGTATGTATGGTCCTTTAAGATTTAGGATTCCGTCGTAGAACATGCGTGACTCGTTTAATCTGAGAGTCATGTCAGGTTGACACATTTCAGCAACTTGATTTACAATCTCATAAAATGGATCCGTTACTCAGAGTATCAAACATCAACTTATGCTGATTTCAATCTAATTATGGCGTTTATGTGACCTTTGAAAAAAAATTTACGTATTGCTTTAATGTAACTATAATCAAATATTTAACATGTAAAGGTACATACTGTAGTTTTCTTTAAAAGCTTTGTTTGATTTCTCTGAACATAAGAAAAATCGATGCATTGCCTCAATCAGAGAACAATGAAAGTTTTAAAGGACCATACTGGTGATTTTGCATTTAAGTTTAAGCCCAATAAATAAAACACGCACATCCACAATATATTACTGAAAACCATGTTCCAAAATATAAAAACATATTTTATGTTTTCATGTTATTCTGCCAAGATAATACAAAACTAATCTTTCAAAATCAAATGTTCAGGTTATATACTCACATAAAAAATCGAGGTTTTGCCTGATAACACGTATGTCTGAATGTAGAAGGGACGTTTCAATTTCTTGGTAAAAAGAGGTTTTCTCCTGGGACTATATTCCCCGGTGGAGAAATAATTTTTTTTTTCTGTGCAGCTCTGGTTAGACCAGCTAAATAAACAGACATCTTGTCAAAATAATTCTAATATTTACCACTTGGAAAACTGTTGTCAGTAATGTAATGTTGGTATTTATTGGGCTCAAACATACAGAACGACTGGTATGGTCCTTTAAAGTGCTTGTAAACGTATTGAGAGATATTATTTTGGAAATACTTTTAGGTCTGCTGGTACTTGTTGGATTTTATATGGTGGTTGGCTGTAGTTGAGCAGCTCTGATGTGCGTGTATGTGATGATCTGACATGCGTGTGCGTGTGGCCACCTGCTGTGGAGGAAGGATGCATTCTGTCTTTGTTCTCTGCAGATGAAAGCGGCTGGAAAAAGCCTTTGCTGCACAGGTCAGGAAAGGTTGATCATCTTGCAGCGCTGAAACACAACAGAGAGTCGGGCGATGAACCGACAACCTTCTGTAGTTCCTTTCAGCAGGTTTTTTTTTTTTTTTTCCAACACGCTGCTTTAGTCCATCAGGATAAAACAGACCTTTTAATAAGCTGCATTCAAACACCAAAGGTTTGATCTGCTGTTTGAAGCAAACCTGTTTCATTCATCAAATCTACATACGGTTTTATTTCTAAACAGGAAGTAATAATTACAGGTTATTTTTATTTTACTGTTCAATTTACACATAATTAAAATTTACAATGAAAGAATACATAATGTTATTTTACTGTTCAATTTAAACAATTCATGTATAAAATAAAGAATAATGCTGCGTTTGATGTAAATTCGGAATTTCCAACTTCTAACTGGGAAAAGTCAAAGAAAATGCCTTATTAACTAGGAATTCCATAAATATATTTATTATTCTATTACATTACACAGTATCAGTCCACCTTTAATCATTAATGATTGTATAACTATATTATTTCCATGTATCCTTCCACTTTGTTGTACTAGTTTGATGTAAACATAACAAATTCTAGACAAGAGTCCAAAAAGAAGCTCCATATACACTTTATCTTAAATCTAATTACTTTTTTCCTGTTTTCCGTCTCCTCAGACTCATTTCCATTTGGCTAAGAGGAAGGCTGACAGATATGAATCTCTGCCTGCTTTCTGTTTTAATCACACGTCAGCAAACGGCTTCAGAAGCTTTTCTGCCTAATTTCAGCCCTTTTTCTCCATTTCTTTTTATTTGTCAAATTTTCAGTTCTACCATCAACAGGATTCATAACCGACTCATTGAGTTATGTCACATTATTATATATTTCTTATAAAATATCAGTATTGGCTATTATAGTTTTAAAGGACCACACTGGTGGTTTTGAAAATTTGAGCCCAATGAATACAACAACAAAACAAAGTACTGTAGCAGTAAATATTAAATTGCTTTTCCTGCCGTCCAGACTGCCATTGATTTCAAGTTAATTAGCTTTAGAAATAGAAATTAAAGGACCGTACCACCAATTTTGCATGTTTGAGCCTAATATATTCAATTTTCATACACGTAACGTTACTGACAATTTCCCAAAGCATACTACTGGAACAATGAATTAAAAATGTTTTTCCTACCTTCCAGACCTCCATTGGTTTCAGTTCATTCTGCTATTAAAATCAACTTGTTGATACTGTAAACGTTCTTGGGATAGGTAATCCATCATCACCAACAAGACGTGTATTCAGGTTTTTTTAGAAGTTATGTAATTTTAGTGTTTAAGCTCAATAAAAAGCGTGGAGTGAATGTATGCCTCCACCGGGGAATATAGTCCCAAAAGAAGACCTGCGTTTATGGAAAAATTTAAAGGACCGTGACTTCATAAGGCTGTGTAACTATTAGCAGGAGAAACATGGATTTTTAAGGTGGGTGTATCACTTGAATATTTGATTTTGAAAGATTAAGAGATTTTGCAAAACATCAGGAAAGCTGAAATATGGTTTTATCCTTTGGGAAATGATTGTCAGTAACATAACATGTATGAAAATTAAACATCTTAGGCTCAAACATGCAAAATGGCCTGTATGGTCCTTTAAGGCTAACCCTGTCTTCAAACAGCCCCATCACGGCTCGGCTCTTTCTCACCATTTTTAATTCAACATCCAAAAAAAAAAAAAAANAAAAAAAAAAAAAAACACTGAAGCATGATGTCATCATCTCCTGCAATGATGTAATTGCCTGCAGTACCAGCGATATCAGAGCAGGAGATACGCATCTGAAGGGAAGCAGCAGTGTGAATTATCTAGAATCTGTTATCTCACACGTCTGTAAGAAAAGTCCAGCATATGCTGGACTTTTCTTACAGATGTGTGAGCGTCACAAGGAGAGCTACGCTTTGCTGCGTCTGACATCAGGAAGCAAACAAGAGAATATTAGATTTCAGATTTAAAAAGTTGTAAATCCAGCTCCACTAAGCTTATATTTGACATAAACACACACAAAAAAGACATTGTTCACTTTTGTCATAGTCTACAAAAAGTATAAGAATCTTTTCACTATCATTAACATGATTATTTGCATTATTCTGGCCAGATGTATTTTATACCCATTTAGCTTAGTATGCAAAAAAAGCAAAAAAATACTCAAGTCTGCAATTATGTGTTATGGAAAATCAAAAGTAGATTAAACCTGGACATTGCTGCCATCAAATGGCCAAACAGAAAACTCACATCTGCAATTTCACAGAACTTAAAGGACCACGTTTGTTTGGTCACTGATAGCCATTTCCCAAAATATATTACTGGATCGGGAAATATTAAAATGTTTTTCTTAACCTCCAGGCTGCCATTGGTTCCAGTTCGTTGCAGTATGATATGAAAATCAACTAGTAGAGACTTGAAACGCGTGAGGTAAATAATTCATTGCAATGAACTAAACGGGAAAGTCAGAGATGCTTTATTAAACCGGTATGTACGCTTTCTTCAGTATATGTCTTGGCTTTTACCGAAAAAAAAAAAAAGAAAAACAGTCCCTTCTACATTTGGACGTAAGTGTTAGCAGGTTAGAATTTTAAGTTGTGTGTATCACCTGAACATCTGATTTTGAAAGATTAGGAGATTTAGCAAAATAACAGGAAAACTAAAATGTGGTTTTATGTTTTGGAAAATGGTTGTCAGTAACGTAACGTGCATGTGTGTAGTATTTATTGCGCCTTAAACATGCAAAAATCACTGGTATGGCCCTTTAATGTGGACAGTTACACACAGAAAAAAATCAGACCAATTCTGTTATTACTTTTATTTAATTTCTAAAAAACAAAAAAAACACCAACACAGAACAGCCGCCATCCGTCGCTATGGATGCTATCGTATGTCCAAACGTTAAACTATAATAAAACGTTTAGAAATGCATGAAGAGTAATTAGAACTCATGTATTTCTGCCTGTTTGCGTGTCAGTCTGCCGTTTACTCTTCCTCACCTCTAACTGCACACTTGATAAGACATGCATGAATGCTGAGCTCATGTAGACGCGGCAGCCATCTTCTTTGCCCTGCGACCTCCTGCTCCGGACTTCCTGTTTGCCTTGGACTTGAGGGGACAATTTTTGTTTCCTCCCTTTGGCCTGGAAGGACAAAACAAAAATCCAGAAAGATTATAATCTGATAAAAGACTAAATTGAAACCTTTCTCACACTCTCGTGTTTTCATGTGGCCAAACAAACGATGCTCACTGGCATTTGAGAAGTCTTGAACTTACGCCTTGGTCCTGCGTGCGTCTCTCTGAGGACAGACTTTGCGTCGGTGTTTCAGGCTGCCGCAGATGAAGCAGCCCTCGTTTCCCGGGTCTTTGCCACACGGATGGTCTGGGAGGGCGCAGCGGCCACAGGACCGGCAGTGTCTCCAAGCTGGGATAGAAAAAGAAAAAGGAATTGTTGCAACTTAGTAAAATATCCCTTTTCTTTATGCCTCGTTTCTCAACCTTGGGGGTGCAAACCCATGGTGGGATCACTGGATGTACAGATTTTAAAGCAGGTATTTACCTGTACAACTTTAGCAAAGCTTCATAGCTCAGGGATGGGAAACTTTGATGAGGATAAGGCCAATGAAATTTAATTCTCACGGTCAAAGGGCCACATATTAAATAAAACAAAAAATAAGGGAGACTTTCTGGGACACGGGTTACGGTTAGGTTAGGGTTCAGGATGTTAACGTGCAGCGCCGCCCCCCATCCCAGGACCAGACCGACCCAACCTTATTCTCTCATTGAAAGCTTTGCTACCATGGAATGGATGGTAGCAAATACCACATCAGTAATGACTGAGCGCCCTCTGCTGGTGGGTGGTGGTGATAACAAAGAAAAACAATTTTTTAAATTTTCATTTTTATTAATTGAGAAGTCATCCGAGGGCCTGATAGATCAAAGGTGCAGGCCGCAACTGCCCACGGACCGCCAGTTGCCCATTCCTGATATAGAGGCATAGGTGGCTTCAAACTCTTTTCATAAATTAAACAAAAAAAAAAAAAATATATAGAATTTGTAGATTCTTATGTGAACAGAACAAAATGTGCCTCCTTGTCCATGTAACGGGCATGTTTGGAAAACTTAAAGGACCATACTGGTGATTTAAGCCCAATAAATACCACCTGCATACACGACAATTTCTAAAACACAAAACCATGCATGCGGATAGTATTTATTGGGCTTAAACATTTAAAATTACTGGCATGATCCTTTAATATTTCATGATACTGCAAGAATTCCCTTTTAGGAGCAGATTTATAGCCTTAGCAGGACTAACTAAGATAAACAACCTAAAGCCTTCTTTTTTGGACTTTTATTTTTAAAATGTGTATTATTAAGTTGACAACACGCATGTCATTTTACTCACATGGCTTCACACATTTCTCACACGCTGAGCAATGCTTCCACGCTCGGCCGTCCTGGTGACACAGAGACACATTAATTTGCAGCATACGTGTAGTTTGTTTTTCTCTGTATGATTTGTGTAGCGTGTTCGTACCTTAGAAGGACACGTGTTGCATTTAGCACAGTGCCTGTTCAGCGAGCAGACGTACCTCTGACACACCGAGCAAAATCTAAGGAGGACAAATCCTTTATGAAACTGAAAATCCGTTCTGAAATGCTGCTCAAAGTTCTTTATGGTGTAACAGTAACATCTTCACGTGTTCTCTGATTTATACTATGGTGTTACAACTGTAATTACACGCGTGGTTAATTTGATTTTCTTTAAAAATGTCAAATCTCAAAATGCAAAACTTGTGACATTAAATTATTTGGGGTGTATTTTTACATTTTCTGGATTAAATGTAACCTGCTTGCTGCTTGACAGGGACTTGCTGAGTGTAGCTAAATGGTTGCTATGGTCTTTTGGGTAGTTGTTAAGTTGGTTGATAGGGAGCTTGGGACAGTTGCTAGGATGTGTTTCTAGGTGGTGTTCAGAGTGATAGCTACAGTCATTACTATGGTGTTTGGGGCTGTAGCTAGGGTGTTGCTTGGTGATTCGGTGTTCTGAATGGTTAGTAGAGTGTTGCTAGGTTGTGGCAACACTCTACTAGGTGGTTGCCATGATGTTCTGAGTGGTGGTTGCTGTGGTGTTTCAGGAGGTTGTTATGGTCTTCAGGGTGGTTGCTTTGGCATTTCAGGCTGTTGATAGGGTGTTGCTTGGTGATTCACATGGTATTCTGGGCACTTGATAGGTGGTTGCTGTGGTGTTCAACGTGTTCTGGGCGGTTAGTAGAGTGTTGATAGTTGCTGCTAGGGAAGTTGTTATGGTATTCTGGTGAATGCTTGCATTATTAATATGGTGTTTTGGGGCATTGCCATTGCTAGGGTGTTGCTATGATGTTCTGGATGGTTGCTAGGATGGCGGTAATTAATGCCTAAAGGGTCGTATGGGAGAAAGAGTGCGTGGCGATACCTGTAGCCTTCGTCTTTGGGGAGGACGACGTCTTTGGGACAGATGTTAGTGAACAGTCTGACAGGAGACTGTTTCCTGCCCGTCTTCCCGTGTTTATACAGAGGATGGTTTTCATAGTCCACCTGGTTAAAACACAAACCAGCAGGTTATTTATTGTCCATGTGGACAGAAATTTGACTTAAAGTTCTTTAAGCCATAATGCAAAATCTGCATATAGATTGAGATTTTTATCACTGTCCTCATGCTGACTGCTGTTTATGGAGAACAGCTGAATCCTCTCTGGGAATCTTACAGCCTTTTTAAAGGATGAGCTATAAAAGATTTACACGACTCAGACTTTTGATCTCTGACTTATTTACTTTTGTATTAATTTTTATTAATCAAGTTTGACAGAATCAAAGAGCTGACATGTATATGAGTTTAAATATGATGGCAACTGCTTCATGCATTCAAGAGTTTAGCAGCAAAGGAATCATTTACAATCAACTACAAGATGGTTTTCATCCATATTCATCTGCTAAATGTAGCATTATGATCATTAGCTAAATACCTAGTATGTAGCATTATGAGCATTAGCTGAATACCTGGTGTAGCATTATGATCATAAGCTAAATACCGAATATGTGACATTATGATCATTAGATAAATACCTAGTATGTAGCATTACGATCATTAGCTAAGTACCTGGTAGTCTAGCATGGTGAATGTGGGCAGACACTCCAGGATACGCGGCTCAAAGAAGTAAGGGAAGATCCAGATCATAGACATGTCCATATTGCTGCTGCCTGGACACAAAGACAAGCATGGATGTTAGTGGCTAAAAGAGTTTTTCATATTATGTAGCTGCTAAAAATAAGGTAAATAATTACTGTAAATCACTCATCTTCATTTGCAAGATTATTAGTGTATTGGCTATATAATTACATCAATTTAATGCCACCTTGGTGAATAAAATGATCAATTTCTATCAAAAACGTGAAAATTTCTGGGTAATTCCAAACTTTTCAATGCTACTGTACTTCATTTCTCTTTGCTGCTGAGAATTTTCATACAATCTGCATAAACCAATAAGTGGAAAAAGTTTGTCATGACTGCAAAAACAAAACAATGCAAGAAAATGTCTGACTTTATTTTCTATTGGATGCAAGTGAAACACCTCGCAAGGCATTGTGGGACTGTAAGCATTGCAAGACTGACCTGCAAGGTGAGAAAAGGGGAGGGGCTTAAGTTCTCAACCACAGAAACAACAAACCATGCAGGGACTGGGGCTGATGTGTATGAGGCTGCTGTGTTGTCAGAATGACAGATGAATGATAACAGGAACTGTGTCTCTCCTGTTTGTCATTTTTACTGCATATTATATATTAAATCTCTTCTCTCTGAACACCCTGACACTGACTGGAGCTCTGCAGCTTCTTCCACGTCTGCGAGATCAGAGAGAAACTGTTGGCCAGCGGCTTCACCAGGCCGCCAAACGGAGGGTCGGCCACCATCACGATGTTCTCCCCCTCAGGCGCTCTGAGGAAGGCCTGCAGGGCTTCACCAGACGCCTGCAACACAGAAACTTTATCATAACTCAGTATTAAAAGTGATAACTTCATGTGCTCCAGCCACGTGGGAAACAAGTATTTGTACTCCTACCTTTCCACCAAAGAAGTGGTGGTTAAACATGTTGTAATGGCAGAATTCTTCCTGGTCGTAGAACTGAGCGTATCTGAAACAGGACACAGTGATCAGACCTCGTCTTATTCAGGGAGGAAATCTTGCTAACAGGACACAGGATATTATTTTAGTGCAATAAAGAAAACCAAAACAAGTTTAAATTTATTTGCTCTGGAGACACACAAAGTTAGCAAACACGTGGATCCTGAAGTATGCATCCAGGTAACGACACGAGTGTGTGGCGCAAGCAGAGGCTTGTAAGGCGTGAACACACCCTCTCTGCTCCACTTCTTACAGAAACATCAGAGAGACAGAGCAAGAAGATCAGAGGTAAGAAATAATTTTTAAAAAACCTTAATTTAACCCTTAAAGAATAAAGCTTGTATTATATTTGATATGTGTGGCATGAATATAATGTTATTACAGCCTGTAGAAGTGTATAAGTTTAGTTTTCATATCAAAAAAGGATCTAATGGTTTGTAAAAGATGTGAGAATCTGCACACAAAATATGCTAAAAACTACAACGTGAATGCAAAATGTGGCAAAACTTGAAATTCCAAGATTTAATTCTAAGTTTGCAGGAGAAAATTAGCTGCTAAGAGAGAGAGTTTGGCGTGGAACCAGAACACGACTTTTAAAAATGCAGAAGAACTGGTGTTCCTCTGAACGCAGCCAGACGAAACAAAGAAAAGAGCTGAAAACATGCGAGACGACGGTATAACGTGTCTTTACTGCTTTGTCCAATCCTCAGAAATGGCAGAAAAAGAGGCCGCATCGTCTGGGTCAGTGAAACTCGCAGCGCCCCCTGCAGGAAGCCAGGATGTATTACAGGATGCTGGACTGAGCTTCACTCCGCTGGATTCTAAGGAAGACGGGGTCGTTCAGCCCTTCCCACGTTCCCCCAAACTGTTACGAAAGCTGGCCAAAGCTGGAGCGATGTCTCAGGTAAAGAGCTTTCACAGCTTAAAGGACCATACCGGTGGTTTTGCATATCTGAGCCCAATACATAGCGTTGCTAACAACCGGAGCGGTAAATATTTTAATTGTTAAATCATAAATGGTTTACATGGGCAGATATCACAGGAGAGGGAAAATACTGTTGTATGAGAATGAGCTACATAAGATAAAAGCTAATGTCTAAATATTTCAAGTTTTGCTGCTATAAACTTTTTTTTTCTTTTGCCTATTTTGTTTAACCTGAGTTTCTACTTCATGCAATTTTTTTCAAAGTGGCAGAAATAAAAATAGCCAACCTACAAATGCAAATCCTATGCTATTCAGCTACTGGAGGCTAATACTAAGCTAATGCTAATCTAACGCCATAGTTTTTTTTTTGCTAATTCCAACCAAGTAAATAAGCTATAATTTAGGTCAATCCTGCTCCTGGGGATCAACAGCATAACAAATTTCCCATCTCCCCCTGCTCTACTCACACCTAATTAGCATAATCAGGTGTGTTTATTTGATGAGGTGATGCCTCCCAGCTCCTTATTGGCTAAACTCGTTTGATTTAGCTAAAGAGGTGTGTGTGTGTGTGTGTGTGTGGAGGGCAGAGAGAGATGGAGAATATGGTTCAGAGGATCAGGACTCAGGCCATTTTCTTTACAGGAGCAGCTCTCCAGACGTTTGACGGAGCTCCAAGCAGAGAGATCCAAGACGGAGGCGCACATCCAGTCTTTGAAGAAACGCACAGCGGATCTCTCTGTAAGTCCTGGACCTGCTGCTCTTATCCAAACTCTAAAAATAACGATGCTTCACAATGCTTCTACATTTCCTCCATTAAAGAGGAGCACAGAGGTGATGAAGCAGCAGGTTCGAGAGCGCTTTGAGGGCATGCGGGCCGTTCTGAGGCGAGACGAGCAGCTGGTGCTGGACTCTCTGGAGCTGGACCAGAGACAAACCCGCGCCAGACTTGACCAGGTCTTAAAGAACTGGGAACAATTCCTGGTCCAGGTCACCAAGAGCATCACCGTGACCCAGAGAGCGCTGAGCCAGAACCCAGAGGAGGACAGAAAGGTCAGATTAAAAACACGACTAGTGCAATTTAAAGGACCATACCATCAATTTTGCATGTTTGAGCCAAATATATTCAATTTTCATACGTTACACTACTGACAATCACTTCCCAAAGCATACTACTGGAACGGTGAATTAAAAATGTTTTTCCTACCTTCCAGACCTCCATTGGTTTCAGTTCATTCTGCTATTAAAATCAACTTGTTGATACTGTAAACGTTCTTGGGATAGGTAATCCATCATCACCAACAAGACGTGTATTCAGGTTTTTTTAGAAGTTATGTAATTTTAGTGTTTAAGCTCAATAAAAAGCGTGGAGTGAATGTATGCCTCCACCGGGGAATATAGTCCCAAAAGAAGACCTGCGTTTATGGAAAAATTTAAAGGACCGTGACTTCATAAGGCTGTGTAACTATTAGCAGGAGAAACATGGATTTTTAAGGTGGGTGTATCACTTGAAGATTTGATTTTGAAAGATGAAGAGATTTTAAAATATCAGGAAAGCTGAAATACGGTTTTACTCAGTAACATAACATGTATGAAAATTGAATATATTAGGCTCAAACATGCAAAATGGCCGGTATGGTCCTTTAACACGTTTTCAGACCTGCAGTCAGTTTGTTCTGGTCCGAATCAGGAACTAAAATATTACAATGTGGTATTTACCGCTTGGTTTGTCAGTTTCATACAGGAAAGCATACAATAAACCAAAATATAGTGATTGCTGTGTTCAGACCTGCACAAACGTACCGTACCAAGAGAGGAAACGAACCCTTAACGATTGAACCGGACCAAACCACACAGGCATGAAAACACTGTTAATAACATATGTCAGAAATGTTTTCTTTGATTTAGTGTTTTTGTTTGTGTCTTCTGTACAGAGTAAGGCTGAAAATCTCAGGTAATAATACATTCATTTATTTTATTATCAGAGGGTTTAAGTTGTTCTACGTTTGCTCTTTAAAGCTCTATTTTAGATTTTTTTCTGTCTCATCATAAATCTTTGTGCTTGATGTCTTCGCAGCTTTAAAAAGCCAGACGCCTCAGATGAAAACATCCAACTCAACAAGGAGAGATTTCAGAGGCTTCTGCAAACTCTTCGCACCATCGCCAAAGACCTGAAAGCCCAACTGCAGAGGAAAGCCTTGCTGTTAGGTACAAAAAACTTATTTACTCACTTAACATCAACTCCCTTAATCCTTACAAGCTGCAGAGATCCTAAAGGCCTCGTCTGACCGTGTTTATACCCTTTCAGAATTAAAATATCAAAGAATACAGCTATTTTCTGTTAAATTTCAGATTCGTCCTCTGTGATAATTGACCAGCAGACGTGTCATGGCCAGATCGCAGTGACATCAGCGGGGCGTGGCCTGTCTTTCTCAGGCTCCTCTCGTTCCGCTCCAGAGCACCCCCTACAATTTGACAAGGTCTGCTGCGCTTTGGCCTCGTCTNTCTCGTTCCGCTCCAGAGCACCCCCTACAATTTGACAAGGTCTGCTGCGCTTTGGCCTCGTCTCCCGTTACCTCCGGCAAACGCTACTGGGAAGTAGACGTCCGCTGCTGCTCCGCCTGGGCTGTGGGCGTGGCCTATGGCAGCCTGCAGAGGAAAGGGCAGAACAAGGAGGCCAAACTGGGCCGAAGCAGGAACTCGTGGTGCGTGGAGCTCCGGAGCGGGCGTGTTTCTGCTTGGCACAATGACTGCCATGTTGCGTGCCAGGTCATTGGGCAGGCGCCGCTGGGGAAGGTGGGAGTGTGGGTGAATTATGAGAAGGGTCAGCTGGTGTTTTATGATGCAGAGACCATGTGCGTCTTACAGAGCTTCTCAGCAGCCGTGACGCCAGTGTTTGACAGGGTTCATCACCAGTTCACCGAGCCGCTGTACCCGGCCGTACGGTTCCTGAGACCAGCAGAGAACCAGGCATGGCCAAACCACCTGGAGATCTGTAACCTCAACACTCCATGATGTTCTAGAACCATTCCGTCTCATGAATAAAGAGAGAGATTCTAATCTAGTGTCTTGGAAAACAGAGTATGACAATAAAATGAGTAAAACAAACTAACCTAAAGTCAATGTCCAACAGGAGACTCTTCATTGGCTTATATTTCTTCTCAAGGTTCCGCAACTTGATAAGTTCCTGGAGTCTGACACAAACAACATTCAAATTAAAAAAAAAAAAAAAAAAAAATACACATTTCTAACAGTTTCCTGTATAAAGAGGAAACTCTACCACACATTACAGCCTTTAAATAAGGAAAGAATAAATGTCCTGTATGTTCAAACTACAAACTTTCTGTGTTGAATCGTCTCACCTGGGCGTGCCCACACACAGCACCTTGCTGTATCCCAGGCCAGCCAGGACGTCCAGCAGGAAGTGAGCGCTGCGGTCGGTGAACAGGTACTGTGCGTTGCTCTTCTTGCTGTCCAGCGGACGCAGCAGTGCGCTAGGCCTCCTCAGCTGGGCCGAGGTGACAGCTGTGGATTTGTGGATGGCGTGGGCTTCGTGCTCTCCTGGTAGGAGCAGGATCTGGCAATCTTGACAGAATTTTTGGCCTTCCAGTGGGAGGGAGGCAAATTTTTTAAACCTATGAGACAAACGATAGTCCATGAAAAAACAGTCAGTAACTATGCAGACTTCTGTGGAAGGACTGATAGCAAGAGGACATTAAAAATGATTAAAAATGAGGTTTGGTGTGAGCTTCTCAGTACCTGGCACAGTACTCTTGCTGGGTGAATGGAGGTCTCTTCAACTGGTTCTCTGCCTCTCTGGCCAGCTGCCTGACCTCTGACACCTTTAAAGAAAATAGAATACAATAATGAATACTAATCGGAGCAAATATCAGACATTATTATCTTGAGGAATCAGAAAGCATACCTTTTCATCTTCCCACTGAAAAAAGTTGCACTCTTTTCTGTCTCTGCAGGCTGAACAGGCATAAAACCTCCTTCCTTTCTCAGTTCCTTTGCAAACTTTCTCAAATAACAATGTCGGACCTGGCAAAGGACACGTGACATTATTATATGTTATCATATGTTTGTTTTATCATAAGATTCTTCCTCTTGCAGAGACAGAAGCACCATTAGAAAAATCAATTAACTCATGCAATCAATATTTCTCCACAGAAACTACAATGGCTGACTTAAAGTTTTATTATCACACCATCATAAAAATAGCTGCAAAAGTAACAGTTTAGTATGTTTTATAGAGCTATTTCTTATATCTCCCCCCTCCATACTCCAGTTAGTGCAGTCCACGTCTCCCCTCAACCAAGAATTTTGGAATCTCCCAACTTCCGGTTGATTGGACTTTTTTAAAAGAGGTAAACGTTCACAAGAGCAAACAATACTGCTGAATGCACAATGAATTAAATAAAAGAAGCTGAATTTATAGCGAATATTTATCTGTGTCTGTGTAGAACCCGGATGTGAGACTACAAATGATGCGCTGACTGTAAGCTAACGCGAGCAAAAGATATACAGCGTTAGCATGTAGCGTTAGCATATTGAGCCTGTCTTAAACCGAAAGGCTTCTTTAATTTTAACTAGCAGGAACAGATATCAAAATTTATTATTAGCCTTGTAGAAATCTTATCACCTGGATGACTGAGTTGAACCTTCACAAATAGGTCTGAGAGTTTATGCTACACATTTAAAATAAAATAAAACATGGCGTGGTGCACTGGTATTTAGTTCGTAGTCCAGCTGCAAACTAAATACTATTTCGAGCGCTTTAGCTTCATTTTCATTAGTTTAAGCTCGATATATTTGCGTATTATTGTGACTGTGATACAGTTTTGACAACATTTGATGCATAAATAATGCAGAAATCAACACTTTACAGTAGGTTCACCATCTTTGCTAACCACTACAAATCAAGCCACCATAAATACTCGTACATTGAAGCAGCATCGTTCAGGACCTGTAACGTCAAACAGCAGCTAACTTTTAGTCTAATTAACTGAAGCTTACCGTGTTCGTAGCTATTTCTGACTTACCATGCGGACAAGACGGAGCTTTTTTATCTTCTTCTGGAAGAATAACTTCTATTGCAAAGTTGTCTTCGTTAGCCGAACACACGTCCATGTCGGCGAAGAAATTTACGTTTTACAACAAAATGTCAGCGTAACGCTGCAAACACGCCGGTGTTACACTTTAACTGGTGCTGAATTAACTGGTGATATCCGCGTGGCGCGTGCGCAGCGAGGACCCCGCACGGTGAGGCAGGAAAAACAGGCGTCTGTGGCGATGCCTGTTCAAAATGTTCAAACTCCAAAAAAACTGCTCATGCACAAAATTTGCAGTTGTGAATAGTAGTATAATGCTGTTATACTACTACTACTACTACTACTACTAAAACTAATAATAATACAACTTTATTTAGATGGCTTAATGCTGATCAGGTGCTTTATATAAGAACCATACATACAAAAGAACATGTAATAAAATTGATAAATATACAGCAGTTATCTGATTTACAACACATACAGTAAGAATAAATGTACAGAATAATACATGGTTTAGAGCAGCACGTCAACATACTGACTGTAAGCGTGTTGAAGGTGTGTTTATCATACAGGCAGCTGAAAGTATAAAGATTTTTTTTTCCAACAGTGAGAGCTTTGTTCTATTTGTTTCTGCACTGTTGACTATTGAACAGTGATTTTGTTTTTTTTTAATTTGGCTTAGCATCCATCACTACATCACAACATAAAGTTATATAAGAACTCTAAAGTGCAAATCTGGTGCTAAAGGATCTCAGCAAAAGTAATCAGAGACAAGAATCACCACTTCTCTTTGCTGTCTGAGTAATTTTCATGTTTGTTCAGAAATATTAACCCAACAACAAAATACACACACGTTTGTCAGTAGGTTTATTACGTTATGTACAAGCATTTCTGTCACCGAGGCGGAGACGGTCCGAGATATAAAACAGAGTAGAAAATGTCTAAGGTGCAAAAACAAACACTGACGCATGAACACCCAGCCCCTCCACCCCCCACCCAAAAAAAGCAATGCTATGTAAAGAGGGTTCACATTTAATGACATCATACATCTTGCTCAGATAAAAGCACAAAGGGAATTGAAATAAGGTAAATACTGGTAGATAAAACTCCTCACGCCTCCCGTCTTCATGCTAACATGCAGCATATCTGGCATCTTTCTGAAAGCAACAGGAAAGAAAATATCTGCAGACTGAGGAGGCCCTCAGAGCAACATGTCTGCTATTTAATGAATTACCAAAAAAAAGCACCATTAAAAACACGTGACAAACTGTGTGTGTGCATGTGTGCACACGTGTGTGTAGCAGTCTGAGTCACAGTCTGATTTAGCAGAACACACACAGCAACTTGATTTTACAGCAAGTGTCACTTTTTTCAGTCAGTGTATTGATGATTGGTTTGGAATGTGCCTTGGAGACGTTTGTGCACGCTACATACACGCACACACACATGCACACACAGAGCAGAGCGGTGGCGTGATCAGAAAAGTTGGATTGATGCTCCTGGATGAAGATCATGTAGACAACATTTCAGGTAACATGGCTGCCAGATCTTTTTAAGGTGGTCATGCCTGAGCTCTGACCTGCTCAGCTTTCTGATCGATAACACACACACACACACACACACACGCATGCTGCTTTCAAGCAAAATGAGAGCATCCATCTTAGCATTTCAGGCTGATTTAAAGAAGATGATTACTCTGTTAGCGTGTAGTTAAAGCTGCATGAAGTGACTTTTGGTGACGGTATGGTCCTTTAAGTATAATTTAAAGGACCATTTCATCCATTTTGCATGTTTGAGCCTAATATATTCAATTTTCATATGTTACATTACTGACAATCATTTCCAAAGCATACTACTGGAACGGTGAATTAAAAATGTTTTTCCTACCTTCCAGACCTCCATTGGTTTCAGTTCATTCTGCTATTAAAATCAACTTGTTGATACTGTAAACGTTCTTGGGATAGGTAATCCATCATCACCAACAAGACGTGTATTCAGGTTTTTTTTTGTTTTTTTTTAGAAGCTACGTAATTTTAGCATTTAAGCGCAATAAAAAGCGTGGAGTGAATGTATGCCTCCACCAGGGAATATAGTCCCAAAAGAAGACCTGCGTTTATGGAAAAATTTAAAGGACCGTGACTTCATAAGGCTGTGTAACTATTAGCAGGAGAAACATGGATTTTTAAGGTGGGTGTATCACTTGAATATTTGATTTTGAAAGATTAAGAGATTTAGCAAAATATCAGGAAAGCTGAAATACGGTTTTATCCTTTGGGAAATGATTGTCAGTAACGTAACATGTATGAAAACTGAATACATCAGGCTCAAACATGCAAAATGGGTGGTATGGTCCTTTAATGGTGTTATTTAGGTGGCATGTGGCACTTTTCTCCATTACAGCTTCAGTTTGTGGTTTTGGCAAAGATGTGTATTTTTAAAAACTCATGAAGTTACTTCGTGCAGCTTTAATGCGTGATGGTAAGTTAGCAGTCCTCTTCGCGTTCTTTTGACGATCTAAAAAAAAATACGATAATTCAGCTTTTTAAAATATTCCTCAGAAACCTTCCTGTGCTGGTCTGGCTAACATTCGGAGCCTCGGCTAATGATTCCTGTGACCTTTAGTGACCTTTAGTTCACGATGCAGTGTTTTTGCTAACAGCCATGAATGAGACTTTTTCTCTGCACAGGAAACGTGAACGAACAGAGCGCCACAAACGCTACGCAAAACTTTAAATATATCAACATAAATAAAGGGAAGCTAGTATTTCCTTTAAACATTTACAAATAAATACTTGGTTTTGACATTTGACCTTTGTGAACCCAAACTGAATCTGCTGCAACGTGAAATGCGTTTTTTTGAAAGCGGAAAACACAAGTTGCAAAACTTAGAAGACGAAGCATCAACATAAAACAGCAAATTAATAATCTAAGCTGTGATGCTAAAACAGGGAATGTGTTCAGTTTTAACATGAATGCTATTTTTTTTTCCTCAAACTCTCTGACTTATGAACAGGTTTTAAATAAATATATACACAACTTTTAAAGACAGGAAGGTGGAGAGGTTTATGTGCCGCTCTTCTGCTCCCATTCCTGCAAAACAAACACAGAAGTTTGCTGTTTCTCATATTTTACACACAACTGTGCATGAATATACATTACATATCAATAATATTATTAAATTTGTTATTTTATAGGCTAAAAAAAAAAATCTACAAAACACCAATAATTCAAATTTGTTTTTTGCAAGGCTGCAAGAAAAGTTTGATTTATAATCTTAAACTGGCTCCAGAAATATATAACAGCGTATTAGAAAAAAATATGACAGGCATTGTTTTGTGTTTTTAAACGCACAAATTTGTGCGTTTAAAAACACATACAACATAATTTGCCAGTTTTAAAAGTCAGTATGCTTATGATAATGCATGATAATATCCTAAAAGCACAAGTATTTCTTTACTGTTAAATCTTATAAATTATAAATTCTATACTGTTAAATAAGGTATCATTTAATAAGGTTATTACTGCAGACATTTTTTGAGTTAATAAACACACAAATTTGCTAGTTTAAAAACACGCAAATCATATCTTATTAAATTTGGAGTTTTTAAAACTCAGAAAAAGCAGAAATAAGGAATCTGAATTAACAGTCTCACCATGTTACTATGCTGCATGTTACCTGATTAAATTATGCTTTTCCATCGGATTTAACAGTGAAGAAATACTTGTGCTTTTAGGATATTATCATGCATTATCATAAGCATACTGACTTTTAAAACTGGCAAATTACGTTGTGACTATGCCTGCAGTATATGACCTTATGAAATTNACTTGTGCTTTTAGGATATTATCATGCATTATCATAAGCATACTGACTTTTAAAACTGGCAAATTACGTTGTGACTATGCCTGCAGTATATGACCTTATGAAATTATACTTTTCCTTTGGATTTAGCAATAAAGAAAATTGTGCTTTTAGTGCAAAATCATCTAATTATCGCATCATTGAATTATCATAAACATGCGGACTTTTAAAACATAAGGCATAAGGACAGCATATGGACTTTTTTTTGAGTTTTCAAACTGGAAAATTTGCACTTTAAAAACTCAAAATAGTGTGCCTTCATTTTTTTTTCTTTTCATATGACCCTAATACGCCGTCGTAGAAAAAATACTAGATGTTTAAAGTTGAAAGCAGCACGTTTTAATTGACTTTGAGGTTAAGGCTCTACGTGTTTGAACGCCGTCATGCTGACCTTGGCCTTCCTGAGGACGTGTCCGCGGACCGGCGAGGCTTTCTGGCCGGCCTGCTGCCGGCGGAGCAGCGAGGCGCTGTTAANCGTGTCCGCGGACCGGCGAGGCTTTCTGGCCGGCCTGCTGCCGGCGGAGCAGCGAGGCGCTGTTAACGGGCAGAGAACACGACTCGGTGTCGCTGGTGTCGCAGCTGGAGAAAGGAGACGACTCCTGTGTCCGCCGCAGCACAGCAGGCGACTACACACACACACACACACACACAGAAAAAAATTGTTAGCATGCTAGGCTAACTGTGTTCACAGTTGTTGGAAACATCATCGAATCAAATCAGTTTCAGACTTCCATCCATCCATTTTTTACACCTGTTTGTCCTGTTAAAGGACCATACCGTCAATTTTGCATGTTTGAGCCTAATATATTCAGTTTTCATACATGTTATGTTACTGACAGT
>VXCM01008630.1:319-25716 GCA_014773175.1 Lucifuga dentata
CTTGTTGATACTTGAAACGTTCTCGGGATAGGTAATCCATCATCACCAACAAGACGTGTATTCAGGATTTTTTTGTTTTAGAAGTCATGTAATTTTAGCGTTTAAGCTCAATAAAAGGTGTGGAGTGAATGTATGCCTCCACCGGGGAATATAGTCTCAAAAGAAGACCTGTGTTTATGGAAAAATTTAAAGGACCGTGACTTCATAAGGCTGTGTAACTATTAGCAGGAGAAACATGGATTTTTAAGGTGGGTGTATCACTTGAATATTTGATTTTGAAAGATTAAGAGATTTTGCAAAATATCAGGAAAGCTGAAATACGGTTTTATCCTTTGGGAAATGATTGTCAGTAACGTAACATGTATGAAAATTGAATATATTAGGCTCAAACATGCAAAATGGATGGTATGGTCCTTTAATTCCTGAGAAAGACTACTCGTGCATCACTGGACTGCTGGAAATCTATTGGTTTTACTTTTTTTTTTTTTTTTTAATNTTTTTTTTTTTTTTTTTAAATGATCAGAACTCAAATCCGTTTTGTATCTGCTTTAAAATTACTTTTTGATGATTGAAATGATTGACTGCAAACATCAATTAACACCAACAGGTTTTCATCAATAACAGAAATAAATGCATTTTTATGTCACATGGGCTTTATTATTAACAATTATCAGACATTTAGATTTGTCCAAATATTGCAGCTTTTAATGTTTGTGAACTTTTAATTTTCTCTTGATAAACTGAATATTGTTGGTGTTATACATTGTTTTTTTATATAAGTATTTGTTTTGTATTCTCATATTGCATTGTAGGCTATGTATGCATTTTGTAGGTTATGTATAAAAGTTCATCAAGGGTCAAGAGTTGCAAATTAGCCTTGGCTAAAAATGCTACGAGATGCGGCATTAGCTTATTCTGCGAATGATCCATGTTCCTGTATCTGTCACTATCCAGACAAAACATATAAATAAATAAAAAATAAATAAAATGGCTGCACAGGCAACAAGAACTTTTTCTGCTGACTCTGAAAATCCAAACTAATGGGGAGAGAAACAGCTAACAAGGTAAGAATGGAAAGAGAAAGAATCCTAAAGGTATTTTATTTTTCCGACAATATCCAGGTTGTTTCTTTATGTCGACACTAACTGCTAAAAAAAAAAAAAAGCTATCCCTCTAAAACTGTTTCCATAAAAATGACATATTTTCTGATTAAAAGTACAAAATATAACTGCAAGCAGCAATTAGCATGCAGCAATTTGACGAATGAACAATGTGGGCATGGCCTACCATAAATAGAAGCATCTCAATCCAAGAAATATAGAAGAAAAACAATTTTGATTCTGCAATGTCTGGTTCAGAATTATCAGAAATCTAGAAGTATTTATAAAAAATGTGTAGCGCCACCATCAGGTCGATTGATGTCTCTATATTTGCATAAAGTTACAACAGACCTAATTATTAATGATATGGCGCTTTTTGTAAAATGAGCCATGCCCACTCAACTTTGGCAGCCAATTCTAGCAACATGGTAAAGAATATTAAAAAACAAAATGATAACTTTTTTCTGGTTTGGTCCAGATGCTCTACGTGCATAATTTTGCATTGGTTGAGCCAAAATTGTCGAAGGAGATGCAAAAAACACTGTTTTGGAAAAATATTTCAAAATGAGGGAAAATGGCCAAAGTGCCTGAGCAGTGGGTGAGATGCTAAGTTTGTAGCTTTTACAGTTTCTGAGATCCAGATACTTTTAGCAGCAAAGAAAAATAAAAAAATTAAATTAAAATGAAAAAAATAAAAATTCAAGTATTTAAGTGGGTTTCCAGCACTTTGTGTTTGAACCCTAAATACTGAATATAACCAGGGTTGGAAGGTTACTTTAAAAATGTAATTTGGTACAGTTACTAATTACCTGCTTAAACAAAAAAATGTATTCAGCAACTGTATCCAACTACTGCAATATTAAAGTAATGTAACTTGATAACTTCAATGCCAAATGTGCACAAAGACCAGAGAAAAGAAATATCAATGAGATAACTTTTATATATTTTATAGCAACTTTTACTTAAGAGTATTCTGTAAAACAACAGAACAGTGTCAGATAACTTTAGGAAAGAAAATGGGACATGAAAATTAAATTCAGACAGTAGGCCTTCCATTTCTAAATTAAATTATAGGCTTACAGAAAGTATGGTTAACAAAGCAAAAATAAAATCTGGATCTGGTCCTTTAATAAAGTAAAAACAAAATGCTCTAAATTTGTTATACATGGATTAAGAGCATCCACAGTATTTTTTTTTTTTTTTAANCGTTTTAATTTCTTGGTAAAAGCCGTCTTCTCCTGGGACTATATTTCCTGGCGGAGACATACATTGTCTTCTGCAGCTCCATGTTGGATCATATTGGATCGGTTAAATAAAGTTACTTCAACTAAACATGTAATAGCTGCTGTGTTTGCTAATTATTGATCTCAAATCCGTTTCAAGTCTCTACAAGTTGATTTTTATGTTGTACGGCAAAGAACTGAAATCAATGACAGTCTGGAAGGTAGGAAAAACAATTCTAACATTTACCCTACAGTAGTACGTTTTGGAAAATGGTTGATAATAGTCTAACAAGTGTGTAGATTGTGTATGTTGGGCTCAAACATGCACTATCTCCAGTATTATTACCTTTAATTATATTTATTCTGCTGCATTCAAGAAGTAGATCACTGGTTATAATAATAATAATGTCACACAAAAAGACATGTAAAAAAAAAAAAAGATGCTAATTGACTGTTATGGCATTGCTATGACCTACAGTAGTTCCTTTTTTCGTTTAATAAATCATCAAACTAACAGCATCTCTCTGTGCTTCACTGAGAATCGCTAGCTTTGGCTAACGTTAGCTTCGGCTAGCTGGTTTCTGTGTAGCTAGCATAGCGGTTGGTCTTACCTAATGTTTCTTTAGATGAGACGTTGCGTCTTTGGATGCTGACAGTATTTTCACAGCTGAAGGCAGAAATTACACTGAAGTTATTCCACTTTCTGCCTTAAAGACAAAATAGCGGCAAGTGAAAGCATTTCTGTACACTGTAGTGTCCATGGCGTAAGCGTTTGCTCTGATGAAGAACGGGTTGAGAGATTTATGCGCGCAGAGTGTTTGGCAGAAAATCGTTCTTGATCTATTTACAAGCATAATCCTCATAATAATCCCCATTTTCTACTAAATGTAGCAGTAATCTGATTACACTTTTTTCTCTGTAACTTTAATGGAACACAGTTACATTTTTTTGTACCCTGATAACGTAACGCCGTTACGTGTGTTCTGTTACTACCGAAGTCTAACATATGAGCAACTATTATAAATTCATGAAACCCAAAACCCCATCAGAACTGTTGTTACATTAAATATTATAACGTGGGAATTGTACTGTAATTTGGGGTAAAACTCACAGGAGTGAAAGCCCGTCTGCTGGAGCTTCTGGAAGCTTCCAGGCTGATGATGAGGCTCTGTGGCTAAATGTGCCTTTCCCCTTGTGAATGGCGTGAGTAATTTCTCTGATCCATTACCCCTCACTCCCCTGTGTCTGCTTGGACTTGACGTCTGGCGGCGTGCGCTTAATCTGCTGGATATGAAACATTAACTCCGCCGTGCTGCGCCCCTCCAGGCGCCTCTGATCCTCTCACCCTGACCGGAGAACACGAGTAAACAGTAAACTGATACTCGCCCGTGCTCCATCAGCCCTCGGCCGTTTCTCTCTGAGTGTTGATACAATGTGTATGAGTACACGATGCGTCACGGCGACTGCTACTGAGAATCTACCATGCCAGTTCAGTGTGTGTGCATTGTGTTAAAGGACAACACCAGTGATTTTTCATGTTTCAGACCAATCAATACTACCTGCATACAGTTACGATTCTGATAAGCGGCTACTATGAAGAAGCTAAGCCAGGCAGACTTTATGCAGTGATTGTATGTGTTATCGTACACTGTATGGTTTAATCACCCATCTTCCATGGCTAACACCCCTGATCTCCAGCGTATATCACAATTGATGCATCCGACCATGATACTTATGCTTTACGTTTAAACAGAAGCTCTGTTTGTCTTTGTCCATTGACAATTCCAATAAAGTTTCATTGAAAAACTGTGCCTGTAATTCACAATGTAGAGGGCAATAATACATCTTAAAACCTGCTTAAAAACCCAAGAAGAAGAGGAAACTGAAGTATTAAAAAAGCACAGAGAAGAAAGTGCTATGTTGGTGATAAAAAGAAAGGCAGAGTCCTTTCTGCTTTGTTTCACAGCTTTATAACCGGCTCAGTTTTTTCTGTCCACTTCCTGTCCACACACTCTGTTGGTTGCACCAGATTTTGATACTCGAGCTGCTCCACTCACGCAGATGCACCCAGGTACCTTTAAGCATGAATCAGATCAGCCGATCAAAATTTCTGACATGCCAGAAACCCATCTGAGCCTCCGACAGCCAAATCAGTCCTCAATTCAGCTGTAAAACTTACATCGGGATCCAGCTTACACGCGGGTGGAAATTCATCCCAACTCTAAGTGAGTTGGATCTGATCAAATCGAGGTAAAATCAGCCCAAAAAAATAGTCCAGTGTCTGCTGGGCTTTAAAGCACTGCTGAATTTAAGTTCTGTGAACTAATTTCCTCCTCTGTTCCACGTAATTAGCCTGTATTCAAACTAAAAAAAAAAAAAAAANAAAAAAAAAAAAAAAGCGTTCTGGTAAATCATCACCGTGGCTGGACGCCTTTATCCAGGAGCTTAAGAGGTTTTACAGAGCAGCTGAGAGGAGAAAAACTCAGATAGAAGTCCATCATCTGGGTTATAAAGAATCCATTGCATCATCAAACATCTTATAACAAAGCTGTTAGAAAAGCCAGAGATTATTTCTCAAACATTATTGCAGATAATGATGCCAACTGTTGAGTATTTTTCTCCACAATCAATCATTTTTTTAAATCCCTCTCCAGTCCACGAAGTATTGAGTCATACCTCTGAAAAATGTGAGGAATTTGTCAACCTTTTCAACAAGATTTCAGGTATCAGAGTAGCTTCTGTCACAGTCCCCTGTAACTCTCACAGCCTTCCTGGTGTAAAACCACCAAGTATGAGCACATTTTCTCTCATCTCTGTCTCAGAACGACGTGTGATTGTGATGAAGCGCAAACCCTCCACTTCTAAACTGGATCCAGTCTTCACTCCTTTTTTTTTCACTGCGTTTTTCTGACTCGGTCACAACAATCATAACACATCACTTGAGACAGGAGTTTTTCCCCAGTGTTAGTAAAACCTCTCGTAAAGAAATCAAACCTAGACAGTAGCATCCTGGCTAACTGCAGACTCACATCCAGTCTCCCTTTTTATTAGCGAAGCACTTGAAAAAGTCAGGTTCACAGAAATCAACACATTTTTAATTAAGAACAACATCCTTGGTAAGTTTCAATCAGGATATAGGCTCATCATAATACTGAGACGTATCATTAAGGTAGTAAGAGATCTCAGACTTGCTGTGATGCTAACAAGTAACAGTCCTTATTTTACTCGATTTAAGCACAGGCTTCGACATGATCGACACCTTATTCATCGTCTGGTGTTGTGGATCGGTCTTTCTGAAAGTTCTTAATGGTTCAGATCATACATCACTGACAGAAAGTTGTTATCTGCTGTAGAGTTCAGATATATGACTTTTCCTGTGGTGTCCCACAGGGCAGCTGTCTCGGTCCGTTACTTTTTTCATTATATACAATATAACATTCATTATCATAGTTACACCGATGATACACATGTACATTGCTGTAGAGCCTGATGACATAAGTGTATCGTCGCTGTCATTCTGTTTAGCCGACATTAACAAAGGGACGAGTAAACATTCTAAATGAAGACAAAATGGAAATTCTTCTGTGAGCTTTTGGAGCAGAGTTGAAGTGTGTTTCTGGTAAACGTAAAGCTCTGACGTATGTTTGTCTACGTGTTACTGGAGTGAAGCTGAGTGATTCTGTCCACAGCCTGAAATGACTTAGTGCTGAACAAAGCCATGCTGCACACACACACACATGCACACACACACACACACCATTCAACCCAGCAGCTGTGTGAAGAAGCACAATACTCCCTTGTGTGTCCTTCATGCACGTTGAGATGTATGATTGTAAGTTTTTACAGCCAAATCAAATTTTCATGGTCACATTATTCACATCAACCTCCTGGCTTCACTTTTCTGAAAGCTACAGTAAGCCAGAAATAATCTGGACCAATCAGCTCCTCAGCCATGACAGCAGCAAGACGAGCAAATAACATCCACTGACTAATGCCAACTTAAGATGAATTCTGCCAGTCAAAGGTCAGTGTGTGTCAGTGTGTGTTCTGAAAATTTGAATTCATCTGAGTGGATTCAGTTTAAATGACAGAACTATTGTATTATCTCTGCTGTTCCAACAGTCATCCTCAAATTACCATCAAATTACCTTCATGTTGCATCTAATGGATTCAAACTGAAGTATGCACACTCATTTGATTGTGATAAAAATATGTTTTTACACTGTGCACTCCACATTCACTCACTAATGAACCCAATTTATGAAGGCCAATTAGGTTCAATTGGATGTGCTCCCTGTTTGCCAGGATTCATTTATTCACATAAAAGTCTGGATGACGTCAAGCCATTCCCTGAAGAGCTTTCTAATTAATCTCCCATTACAAAAATGATGGTTGATATTGTTTTTAAATGCCTTCTTGTAAAGACGAAAAGAGGAAAATATTCAGCACAAATTACACTTTATTAAAATAGAAAAAGACATATGTGGCTAAAATATAAAACCATCATTATCAAGAAATTGAAAGCAATCATATGAATCAAAAAGCATAATTAAGCAGTGGGTGTTTAGGATGACTGGCAGTTAACAGATTTCCCAGCAGACACGTGGTGACATCGCACTCTGCTCCTTCCTTTGTCCTGTCAGTAAGCTCTCTGCCATTCTCCACCTGTCCACCAGGTGTCTCCCCTGACTTTCCTGTCTCAGCCTGTCACCTGATCTGCTCACCTGCTCCCAATTCTCCTCAACCGCTGAGAACATAAACCAGTCTGCTCAGTGTCTCTGCAGGGCTTGAGTTTGCATTTAATACAATCCACAATACATACTAATGGAGCAGTATGTTTTAGAATTGTTTTTCCTACCTTTCATTGCTTTTGGTTCATTGTACCACGCAATAAAAATTTGAAATTTGAGATTTGAAATGTGCTTAAGATACTGTAGGTAATCCATCACGGTGAACCAGACATTGTTCTTGTTTTGTCACTGATCCAGATGGAGCTACATGGAAGACAATGTATGTCTCCGCCAGAGAATATAGTTCCAGGAGAAGACGACTTTTACCAAAAAATTAAGACATCTGTGCCTTGTACACTAGGACGTTTGCTGTAGAGAGTGCAGCAGTCGGGATGGGAATCAGCACTTCCAAATCCGAGGCTATGGTACTCGGCTGGAAAACGGGTTGGGAGGAAGTTGCTGCCCAAAAGTGAAGGAGTTGAAGTATCTCAGGGTTTTGTTCACGAGTGAGAACAAAATGGAGACTGACAGGCGGATCGGTGCAGCGTCTGAAGTAATATGGCGTAACATTGAACTGAAGGAAAAGCTCTTAACTTATGGTCATGAGCTTTTGTACTGACCGAAAGAATTCGATCGTGAATACAAGCGGCTGAAATGAGTTTTTTTGGAAGGGTGTCACAGACATCAGGAGAGGCTCAAAGTAGAACACTGAAAGGAAACAGTTGAGGTGGTTCGGGCATCTGATTAGGATGCTTCCTGGACACCTCTTCTTGGAGGTTTTCCCGGGTATGTCCAACTGGAGGAGACCCCGGAGCAGACCCAGAACATGTTGAGTTACATATCCCATCTGGCCTGAGAAAGCCTCGGAATCCAAACAAGCAAACAGGAAGTAACCATGTGATGTTATAAGGGCCAGTTTCCCTGACTCTGCACAGCGCCCTCTACAGCCACAAAACTGCTTTCACATGCTGAATTGTGCTCCGCATGACCAATAAAGTGGCTGTGATGTGTGAAGTGGGCGGAGTCTTCTTTTGATACTCGTTGCATAATAACCACAGAGCATTCTGTAAGGATTGTAACATGAAAACCTGGTGACATGGTGATTTGTTTTTCTCCTTCATATCACAGTAACCAGCAGGAAAAAGCCCAGTCTAAGTACAAAGCAGAAATTCTTAGCCTTTCTTTTGATTTTTTTTCCTTCCGGTGTAGTGTGTGCATATATAAAGGGAGAAGTGACAGAGCCAGCAGGGGGTCTTTTGGGATTTCTCCTCACAAAACACACTCGGACTGAGAAAAGGCTTCCAGACCGAAACGATTAAAATCAGCCGAACGCAGATCCTCAGAGACCAGCTGTGTTTTAAAGGTGCTGCATTAAAAATATCAAAGTCTTCGGTGTCAAAAAGCACCAATTAAAATCCTGTTACAGCAAAAACAAACCTTACAAACTTTGTGGTCAGATTGTCCTTGGGGCTCTTAGAACATTCTGTTTAATTGGTTCAAGGAGAGTTAATATTGGCTTAATGTGGAGGGGGATTTGCTCAGACCAGAGGTTTAGAAGTCCTGAGACATTTCCTACAGACGACACGTTTCTAAGGCTACAAGCTGCGTACAAACCACCCCACTCTGAACTTTTGCTGACGTCAGATTACGTCAGCGTATTAGGGCCATAATAGATGAAAACAAAACAAAATGAGACTAGTAAAATGGTGTGTATGCAATATTCTGACAAAAAATATTTATATTACTATTACAGACTATAAATGACTCTAATGACTATAAACGACTATTACAGTCTACAAATGACTCTAATGACTATAAACGGCTATTAGACTATAAATGACTCTAATGACTATAAACTATTAGACTATAAATGACTATTAGACTATAAATGACTCTACTGACTATAAACGACTATTAGACTATAAATGACTACTGACTATAAACGACTATTAGACTATAAATGACTCTAATGATTATAAACGACTATTAGACTATAAATGACTCTACTGACTATAAATGACTATTAGACTATAAATGACTCTAATGACTATAAATGACTATTAGACTATAAATGACGATAATATAAATGATTATAAACGACTGTTGTATAGTCATACATGGCTATGTGTGTTTTGAAGCAGCATGTGTGTGTTTTGAAGAGTTGTGCGCGTGTGTTTTGAAGCGGAGTGTGTGCGTGAAAGTGTGTGTTTTGAAGCGGGGTGTGCGTGTNTGTGCGCGTGTGTTTTGAAGCGGAGTGTGTGCGTGAAAGTGTGTGTTTTGAAGCGGGGTGTGCGTGTGTGTTTTAAAGCGGTATGTATCAGCTTTCATGAAATAACACCACACGCACACACACACACTGTTGCTGCATCATCAGCTGTTTGTTTACCTGCGTTACACTCGTTGCATCTTTTAATTTTACACCCTGAGTGTTTCTTTCTCTTCCCTCCGCTTTAATTAACAAACTACAAAAATTTAAAACACACACACACACACGAAATACAGCAAAGTTGACCTGAAGTAGCTTATTGATTGTGTATTAATAATGCCAATATTAATATTTTATAGGCTCAATATTGAATCATTTCTGAGTTTAATGTCACTGAAACTTTATTTTATCAGCAAGAAGCTTTGATGTGCACACACTAAACAGCTGCTGATTTGTAAGCGTGTGATAAAATGTGTGTGTGTGTGTGTGAGAGAGAGAGAGAGAGAGAGACTACACTAATTACTGTTTATTTTAGGATTTTTTAATATTCCTGATCTATAATTAAAAATAAATCCAGATATTTTCTTTTAATAAGGAATAACCACATTAAGCTGAGCTCGGCAGGTTCAGGTGAGGAGCTTTTTTAAATGATTTGTTCCGAGTTTTAACTTTATAATATTGTTAAATCCCAAACAGCTTCTGTCCAAACGCAGAGAAATGTATTGCCTTCAGCATTTCACTATATTTGTTTATTATTTCCTTGCATATCGAAATTAATCTCGCCTCACAGCCTGCTGCTAAAAATGTCATTTTCCTGGTTTTAGATGCCCCACACACACACACACACACACACACAAGCTGAGGCAGGCTGGAGGTGAGTATTTAGAGTAAAAAAGCAGCCACAAAAACAAATATTTTTGGATTTAGAAAGGCATGCATATTTCATACACAGCAGTAGAGTATCACCGTCTATCGATTGAGTTTATTTTCTCGTCTGGGAAACGTGGCCACGCCGCGGCCGCACGCTGTCACCCGACACGTGAATAAAAAGAAGCTATGAATAATTCTATAGATTTGTTTGTTTCCTGCCGGCTGGTTTGTATTGTGGCCAATTTAGACCTGTGGCTTTACACANGCACACCTTCTTATCTACACACACACACACTCCACAGACACACACACACACAGCTCATCACTGTCAGCGGCAACATGAGCTCCATGTACAAGCTGTGTTTGTTCAGAGCTGCCAGCAATATGGCCGCCGCAGCGAGACTGAACAAAAAAAACACCAACGCTCAGNCACACACACCCCCGCCCGGGCACAAATTCCGTTCAGGTCCCACTAACAACACTCGTCTCCGCTCGCTCCACCTCTTATCTGACGGAGCTCAGACTGGATGTGCAAAACAAATTGAAGCCTGTGAAGCCACGCCTCCATTTTCTTTTTTTTTTTCTTCTTTTCTGGTCATGTTCATCAAAGCTGGAATGATCTGCCTGAGCGTGTCGTCAGATCTGAGCTCTGCTTCGTTATGCCGCTCACAGCCACTTCAAATAAAATGTCAAAAAAAAAAAAAAAAANAAAAAAAAAAAAAAAAAAGAAAAAGAAAAGGTAACCGACGGTTGTACGTGTTCAATTGATTAATCATTTAGTCGGAAACAAATTGTCAAAATAAGCACTGATGACCGGCGACCAGAGTTATATCTTCAATTTGTGTATTTCATGTGAAACTTTAAAGTTCAACCCACAGGTATGAAACCGATTCAAAGAGCCATTTCTCTGAAGGAGAAATGGTTTTATTTTAAATGTGAATCTGTAAAGTAAACTAACTGTAGCCATCAGAAACGAGGCAACATAATTCATACAGCAAAGGCTCTGAAATGCGGCAGAGGGAAAAAAAAGAATTTCTCAGGTCAAAGGTCAACTCGCAGTGCTCCATTCAGCTGACATTAGCACATTAGCATCATCTCTGAGTTATTAAAATCAGGTCATTTGAGGTGAAATGTAGCTGATGTTGATGATGATTGGCTGTGGGAGTAATCTGATTGGAGTAAACTGATTGCAGTAACATGATTGGAGGAATCTGGTTGGAATAATCTGATTGGAGTAAAAAGATTGGAGTAAAATGATTGGAGTAATCTGATTGGAATAATCTGATTGGAGTAAAATGATTGGAGTAAAATGACTGGAGTAATCTGACTGAAATAATCTGATTAGAGTAAAATGATTAGAGTAATCTGATTGGAGTAATCTGATTGGAGTAATCAGATTGAAGTAATCTGATTGCAGTAACATGATTGGCGAAATCTGGTTGGACAACTTTTACCAAAAAATTAAAACAACTGTGCCTTGTACAATCGTGCAGTTATCAGGTGGACAGGACCAGAAAGCCCTGCAGCAGGTGGTGTGTTCGGCCGAGCACTTCCACTTCTCTAGCACACTCCTCTATACTTCTCACACTCACACACACACACACACATACACACACACAAGGACAGTCACCTGTACCTGCTTTTGCACCATGTACAGTACTATTTTTTGAACATATTTAATGATGCTCATGTACATACATTGTCCTGCTGGTTTTGGTTGTAAATAGATGACATACTAAACACCTCAAATTCTCAATTTTGCTCTATGTTCATTATGTTGTTTCATTTTATCATATATATATATATATATTTGGGGAACATACCAGGAAAAGCATTTCACTGCTGTTGTACTTGTATGGCTGCACATGACAAAACTTTGAAAACTGAGGAGAAACATTGAATTTTAAAAGATTTGGGATCAGGGGACTAAAATACATTTTTATGTTTTGGAAAATGATTGTCAGTGACAAAGTGTATGCGGGTTGTATTTATCGGGCCTCAAACATGCAAAATCACTGGTATGCTCCTTTATTTATGTGCACCGTGGTATTCTGGAAGGCGAGTGTGTCATCAGGTTGTCTCAGCTGTCATTCACAGCTGAAGGTCAGATTTTAGATTCTGAGTTGTGATTTTACATGTTTGACAGAGGAATATGGTCCATTATTAATATAATAATAATAATATGATCAATAATAACTGGCTGCCTTTAGAATACTCCACCCTTTAGATGCTTTAATCCTGATGATGATGTCATGTGATGAGGTTAGTGAATTCCTGTCACATTCTCAGTAGATAACACAATAAGATTGTATAATGTCTGACACAAACATGACAATCATGTGTAACATCATAAAGCGCTTTTCCTGCGGTTGCCAAACAGCTTTTAGCAGATTTATACAAGGATGAAGGTAAGTTGGTTGATGGGAGGAAGAAAAAAGGAGCAGAATTCCCTCCCTGACCTGGCTGAAAAGGCTTGGAAAGTTCCGGCATAATTTCTGGTCAGGGAAGGAATTATGTTCTGCGATGACGTTGCATCTTAAATGTGCGGATCGTAATCTGCGATGATAACATGGTTAAAAAAAACAAAAATGAACCTGAGCATAATGGAGCGATTTTAGCCCACATTACAAGATGATCTCATCCCCACGCACGCTCAGGTTTCACGATAAAGAGGAATAATCAGCCCGGAGAGATAAAGCAGGGTAATCTATCATTGGACTGAAGGACTGTGGGAATTCCGAGCTGTGAGGATACGGCGGGCCTCTTCTGCTCTCGGAGGACGATCCATCATTTAACTTGCTAACAAGGCGAGGGATTTTAACATGGGAGATAACGCAGGTGCGGTTTTTATCGGGCGCTCCGAGACCTCTGCTAAGGCTGATGGGGAATTCTCTCTTATCTCCGGCGGCGGGAAAACGGACCTCGTGACACCGAGAGACAGCGCTGATGGACGACGCGACCGAAAGGAAGAGTTCGACGGCGAAACAGGCAACGGCTGCTGTTTAATTATGTGGAAGATCGCCGGGCGTCGCGCTTGAAAAAACGGAGGGATAATCAGACTGAATTCCCGGCGATTTCCTCCATGTCTCCAGTGTTCCTGTTAGCTCAAAGATCAGGACGTGGAGATGAACCAGTCAACTTTTAATCAGGCTTGTTAGAACATCTCAGTGTCTAAATCCTGAGAATTTAGACACGATGAAGAAAAAACGTCTTTGGATTTAGGAATTTCGTAGTAAATTGTTTTTTTTTTTTCTTGTCATATTTGTGTGTGTGAGTGTGTGTGTATATGTGTGTGTGTGTCTGGTACTGTTTTAATTTAGACAAACTCCTGGTAAAACAGGTAGTGGGCTTGGTGCACGTGGTTAATGCACAACATGGAGGAGCCAGCTCATCTGATGGGAGGAGCCAGCTCATCTGAGTTAGTTGTATGCAGGGCCGGCCCTAGCCTTTCTGGGGCCCTAGGCAAGTTATTTGCTGGGGGGCCATCCAGGGGCACCAGAGATGGTATTTTTGATGTGAATACTGTCAAGCTAAATTAAAATAAATAAATAATAAAACACAAATATCTGTGGATTACTAAATATTATTTGTCATTTTTAATCTTATTTCACTCTCCTCAACAGCCAAAATTAAAATGCAAATTAAACACTTTTCAAACTACTGTAGTAATTTCTAATAATGTACAAAAGGGGCGTGGCTACCTTTACCTCCCACTCTACAGTATTAATCTGACATCCCACAATTCCCCCAACCCACTCCATAAACATCTCTGAGCCTCATCTTTACTAAAACATCATGTCAAACCATAACATGCAAAAATTCCATGTTTTATTAGTTCCGTGCTGAATAAAGGTGTGTTTTATAACACACCTTTAGTGAGTTGTCTAAGCACATTGAGATCTATATATACTGTTCCCACTTCTATCAGGTAATATAGCTCACAAAGTTAGCACATAGATTTATTACATCTCTGCAGCTTCTGAACTTATTTACTGCTAATGAAAGTTCACTTTAGGTTCGCTCTTGACGTGGGCGCCCCCTAGCGGCCACGGGGCGCCACGGGCCGGCCCTGGTTGTATGTGTACATGAGCTCAGAATTCATTTACTGTCTCACTTTCTGGCAGCTGTCACCCCTTTTTTAAAGTTGATTTTACTTCATCTCTGCTGGTAAAAAGAGGAGACGAACAAAGCCTGAACTTAGCGACAACTTTGAATGTGCAAAGGAAACTCAATGTCAGAACAAAGTTCCCAAAGTCTCCATCCATAATGCAGTCACACTATGTTTGGAGAAAGAATGAAAAATAATATTTCAAGGACGTGGTTTCTGAATGCTGCGTCGTGAGGACTTACGTGCGTGCCAAGTGCGATACAGTTTCCCCATCTGCAGCCAATCAATGCGATCAAAAAAAAGGCATCGGGCAACGTTCGTGCAGACGGGCCGAGTTTCTCAAAAGTCCACCATGTTAGANAAAAGGCATCGGGCAACGTTCGTGCAGACGGGCCGAGTTTCTCAAAAGTCCACCATGTTAGAGATACTCGGCGTCTCCCTTTCCTCCTCCTGCTCCTCCTCTGTGTCTCAAGGACAGGATGGCGAGGAGCAGATAGCGTGCCGCAACCTGATCTATATTCTGGACAGGCTGTGTACTATATAAATAAATGTCGGGCCTCTGCGAGTCAACCTGCTCCACTTTCTTCAAAAACTTAGCCTAAGGACAAATTTAGCGACTTTTTTTTTTTTTTTTTTTNTTTTTTTTTTTTTTTTTGAGTGGACATCGCCGATTTTTACAAGAAGACAGTGTTCGAACGTGCTGGGTGCATTCTGTCCTTCATGTGTCTGAGACGGCCACATACGTGTGCTCAGTAACCGCGTGTGGGGCAGTGTAGGCCGCCGCGTTCAGTCCACCAAACAGCAGCCACGCACACACATGAAAGACAGAAGTAAGAGAGAGGGAGAGAAAGTGTGTGAGAGAAGAGAGAGAGACAGAGAGAAACAGAGAGACAGAAACAGAGAGAGAAAGAGAAAGACAGAGAGAGATAAAGAGAGAGAGAAATATATATATAGAGAGAGAGAGAGAGAGACAAACACACACACAGTATATGGTGAGGAGCAGATAGCGTGCCGCAACTATACATATGTATACACACACACACACACACAGATTCAATATTTGCCACCTCACAACCCATGTAAGCACACAGGAGGATAAACAATGGGGATTATTGATTATTGATTGGTTGTTATAAACATGTGCAGCTTGTTCATGAGTGTGTGTGTGTGTTGGAGCTGCCTATACTGTTCATACACACACACGTGCGCACACACACACTGAAAGCATGTACGCAGCTGTCTCAGACATGCATGAGGGACAGATCAGGACATTTGGACTCTGCCTTCTCATGAAAGTTCTGCTGCTTCTTTTTGCTATTAAAAAAAAAAAAAGTAGATAAAGGGTTTTTAAAACTCAGGATCTAGCGACAAATCCGTTAAATTAGCAACACCGTGTCCAACAGTGGGATGCTAATGTTGCTCTGTTTCTGCTGGATGCATAAGTGCAAAATCACCTGCTAACATATTAGCCGCAACAGCTTCTCAGAGCTACATCTTTCTGCTTAATGACTCAGCATCTCACATAACTTATAAAACATCATAACTGAATCTTTCATTCTGATGACACTTTTTTGTTTTTTTTTTTTGTTTACTTTTAATGATATTTTAGTTTTCACTAACCGGGTTTGAACAAATGTTACAGCTGAACCTCTGCTGTCTTTCAGATATTCACTCTGAGTTCTGGAGGAAATTTAGGGATTTTTTTTTACTATAGAATGAGTTAAATCCAGAGTGTCTTTTTAAACTATATAAGCCTTGAATTTAACCGTGTTGCAGAATGTAACATGACCTTTTTGAATCTCCTTGATCTTTACAGCAGCTGCGTTTGAACACAAACAAGCTCGGACGATCAAAGACGGCCAATGAAAATAAAACCGCTGGATGAGGGCGGTTTATTTTTTTAGTCTTTTATTGATCGCCAAGAGTTTTGATCACACAAGCACTTCTGATCAAACTAGTTTCGGGTTTATTTTATAGTTATTGGGTCTTTGTTAAAACCTTTAAGAGATTTCTCGTGTTTCTAAGAGAGGCAGACTCGCCGCCTTGCATGCGACTTTTAGCACGTGTCTTTGGCTTTTAGCTCACAGCAGGTCTAGATTAGCCGAGCCTGTAAGATGCTTTTAGTCAGTCGCTGAATAGGCTCTAATTTCTCCCCCGTGGATCCAGAAGCCTTAACATAATTGTATTGCCTGCCTGTCTGGTGTGAAGCCTAAAGCGATTGTCTTCTAACAAGGAACAGTTGAGAAGCAATCTACCCTGAGAGTCGAGATGGCATTGTCCCCCTGCTACATCCAATTTGCACCAGTTTCATCTTAATGCAACACCACTTGTACCTCCAGATTAGTGATATAAGCACACTAGCAAGGGCTTCAAGTCCCAGACAATGCTGATTGATCAAGTTTAAGGCAGAACACGTCGACAGCAAAAGAAATCCTGCTCATTTGCTGTGTTCTCGCTCGTACCTGTGTTATCTCCAGACATTTCAGCAGCAGTTAGCACAGCGTGACTTGAGGAGAAGAAGGAAAAACAATCCTTGCCTCTCCCTCCTGACGCTGACTGACTAAATGTTCACATTGGCTGACCTCAGGTAGGCGACGGCAGGTCAAGGTCGTCAGAATGAGGGAGCGGGGTGCGTTCAATAGGGACAATGACGGAGAAAATGACCATCTTTTATCTTCTGAAGGTGAGGCGGTGTTGACGGGGAGCAGAGCACCACCCTGACATTGATTAATAGCTTTATTGGAGAGAGATTACTTTGGTACGGAGGTTGTTTTGATGTTTGTGGTGTTTTTGTGGTTCTCGCTGTTGGGTTAGGGTTACGAAGCTCCTGTTTCTTTAAGTCTCGTTTCCACTTTGTGTTGAAGGTTCTGTCAAGGTTCTGTCAAAGCCCTTTTCTTTGCCTGTGGTTTTCACAGTTTACGGCTACATTCTTCCTCTGCAGCACCAAAAACATCAAACATAAAACTTCCTGCACACCGAACTTCCTGCCAAATCTGAACCTATCTGGATTACTGAAAAAAATGATCTACTGTGGAGCTGCCAAGAACAGCTTTGTTTCTCATTCTGCGGCAGGTTGTGGTGGAAGTGTGGTGTTCAAACCTTGAACTTGTCAGCTAACAAAAGGTTTTCAACCTTTATGGACTTGGAACTGCAACAACACGATTTAAACATTCCGATTCCAATATCAGATGTCTCTCAGGGCTCGACTCCCGTTAGGCTTAATTCGCTAGTTCTACTGCTCGTGGAGTAGCACGTAGCTATCATGCTAGCACAAGCATTAGCGAAACATGAACACGTTTGCTTGTAAAATTGCCACGTTTGCCCACAGACATCCACAGATTTACATTTCAGTGGAATGAATGTACTATGTTTAAGGTCTATATCAGAAGTCTGATATAAAGTCGCTGCTATTCATATTTGTAACAGCTGTCATCGCGGTGGAGATAAAGATTTACTCATAACTGCTGCACGTACTTAAACGCGTGCACGTACTTTGTACGCAATCAATGCAACTGACATGCTGACCAATGAAACCTTTGTCAAATGGAGCTTTTTGTGGGCTGGTGGACCAAGTGGACATGCAAATTTAAATTTAAGCTCATTTGTTGTTTTTGATTCTGATTTTGATCTTGAATGTGGTTTACTGTTTTTGCATGTTTTATGTTCATCTTTCTGGCTTTTGCACATTTGGTCAAATGAATCTCCTTTTTTGGATAATAGTTAAACTATATACATGTTGTGTGTTCGCAGGCCTCTTCTTTCATTTCTTACTTTTAATTTTGCCTAAAGCCTGTTATCTCATGCCCCCCCCCAGGTTGGCCTGTCCCACAGGTTGCGAAGCTCTGAGCTAAAAACAGATTGTGAGTCTGGAAAAGGAGAAGACAGCTTTGTACATATGAATAAAGTATTGATGTGTGAATAATGTTTGGGGGGCACATGATAAATTTGGGTGATTTGGTTAGAGAAAAGCAATTAAATTCATTTTTTGCTTTACAGAGTCTAAATAATAGCAGAGCTGTGCTTCTTTTTCCTTGCTGTATTTAATAAAGTATTGCTAAGTTTAAACATATCACAGCCATGGAATATGCGTGTTTCTTCTTAGCTGGCAGGTTTTTGTTGAAATATATTAGAATGTCTCAAATATGTCCCTCAAATGGATTATTGGGGTCATGAACACTAGATAGACATCAAGCACATCGTGGACGGCTCGGCCCCAAAGTGTCATCACTTATAACAGTGCATGATGTAGGCCGGTATGCACTGCTGTGATTTTCATTTCAGAGGACTGGGACATTTTCAGGAGTACCGGAACCTCTCAGAAAGCTTCAGTACTCTACTGCAGAGCAATGCAGAGGAAAACAAGCAGAGATATATTGTAGAAACACCAGAAAGGTTGCAGCTGGATGAATTAAATCATATTTATATACACATATATATGTACATACTGTATACATATATACTAACACCCCCCCCCCCCCNGGACTCGACGACCCCTGATAATAAGGGGAATATTGGCACCTTTTTTTGTCCACTTCAAGTACTGCTTATGAGTGCTGTATTAGGATGACATAGGGGGAGCTACAACAAAATACCAAACCCAGAGGATTTTTGCAGCCTTGGCGGATGAATGCGCTGCTTCCTACAGTGATGCAGCAATGACAGGATAATGGTTTTAGCAGATACCAGATGAAAGACGCTCTCTGCAGGAAGGCAGATGACGACGGGGCTGTGATGCTTTGGTACGTGTGAAAAAACAAAATCTAGGGGTGGAGTTTTTTGTGATTTATATCCTGGCAATCTAAGATAAATATAATGATGCCTTCTGACATGATTTTAGCTTTGGCTGCTAAAAATTAATGGTCAAAAACCACAAGTTTCTATTTTGATGCGGTGCAGACAAATAAGGAGAAAGAGTGACTGGACGGTTTGGTTTGGAAACGAGCGTCTGTCTAATTAAAACAGAGCAGGATGAGCCATCGGAGATGCTGCAGGAGTTCTTCAGGGAGGAATAACCTGACCACATGACCGTCTCCTACTTTCACCTCTCTCTCTCTCTCTCTCTGTCTTTACGGAGGACCGATGCCACTCATGGCCTCAGCACATAAACGCCCGCTGAGGCTCAGAGAACAGCACGCCTCTCAGATACCCGAACACCAAATAAAGCCAAAACTTTGCTTCCTTTAACTGCATCTTTCGTGGCTTCAAAGCTCAATGATTGGTAGTGTGTTTTTGATCTCTTTGCCTTCAGGTTTACCTAAAAAAAAAAGAAAGAAATGTGTTTGTTAGCACTCACAAGCCATGCCGTCGCAGTAAAAAGACGTGCAGGAAGTGCTATGTATACGAGAAAAAAGGAATCACAGGAATCACTACGGCTGCTTTCATATCAGCGGTGGTAAAATCGCACCACGCGAAGCAATTTGCGAGCCACTTACCTCGCTGCCTATGCATGCGACACGCTGCACCTTGTCCAGGAGTGCTAACGCCAAACCAAGATGATGACCACATCATCGTGAAGCACCACTGGCTACAAACTATGCATGTAGCATACAAAGCAGTTTTTAAGCCCCAATAGCACCGACTGATTACCGCTGCAAACACTGTTTAACTCAGATCATGGTGCAAATTTACATTTTTGTTACCTTATTGTTCGCGTGGCTGATTAGCTTCTCCGTTGTTAAGTCATTTGTGCTTACAGCTATTCACTCATTAGTGGCACATTGGAAAATTCACTGTAGATGAGTCAAAGCTGAATTTTATTTAACTTTTAAAAAACCTGAAGCATTTTTTCTTTGTCAAATTACATTCCTGTCTTCTGTGTTTCAAGTGATTCTTCATCATTTGGTTACTTTAGAGAGCTTTTGGAGAGGTTTGGAGAGATTTTTTTTCACAGCCAATTTGTTCTATCAACCTAAAAAGTGTGTGTGTTCTAATGCTGACCCTGTACGGAAAAAGAAGAGTCAGAACGTTTTCAGTTTTCAAACGGCAGTAACAGGAAGTCACCTTTGTGACGCCATATTTCTAACTTTCTACAGCCTTCACACATCTTCTCACATGGTGGACGGTGCTCCTGAATACCAATAAATGGAGCATCTGAAGATCCCCGCCTGCATGCTGTGCTTACAGCCTTAATAATGACTCACTCCTGGTAAATTCTGATTCTCCTCCTTTGTCTCAGGCTGTTGTGTTTGTTGGCTTCTCCCACTGGGACGTGTCAGACATGGCTGGGTCTCACCAACCAGAAAAACAGATGTTTCCTTGTGATCATCAGCACTTAATGATGGTGCAAATTAAAGCCACTCCCGTGAAGAAAGGAAGCCTCCTGCCAACGGGAGCCACCGGAGGAGTTCCAGCGATCACTTTTAATGTCATTTCTGACCGGATGAGAGCGGGCGAAGCCGACCATTAACCACATTTCACGTGAAGGGCTGGCAGGGGGAAGATGAAGGTACACGGCAATAAAGGTCACGCAGAGATAGAGAGTGTTCTGAGTCTGAGGTTAAAATAGTGGATTTGATGTTGTTATCAGATTCAGTATCAGCTCACAGCTGGAGAACAAAATCAGCATTAAGTCAGCGATGTGGAAGACTTTGTGTTGGACGTATAAGCAATAAAACTAAGTTATAATGGGATCAAATCCCCCTTCACCTTCTGACTGAGTGGCATTTTTAAAAGACCATACCGGTGATTTAACATGTTTAAGACAAACATGCAAAATATGACCCAGATACACATTACGTTCATGACAACCATTTTCCAAAAAACTGTATTTGAGCGTTCCTGTTGTTTTCCCAAACTCTTTGAATACCAAATGTTCAGGTGAAACACTCACCTTAAAAATTCCAAGTTTTGGCTGTGAACACTTACACGATTGCAGAAGGCATGGTCATTTTTAATTTCTCTGTAAAAGCTGTAAAATTTGTTGTAAAAAGCAGTTTTCCCCTGGGACTATATTCCCTGATGGAGGCATACATTTCCTTCCATGCAGCTACATGTTGCATCGGTTAAATTAAGCAACTTTGACAAAAAAAAAACAAACAAAAAAACTTAATAGACATCGTGCTTGTTGTGATGGATTATTTATCTCAACTGCATTTCAAGTCTCTACAAGTAGATTTTTATAGCGTACTGCCATAAACCTGAAACCAATTTGAAACTTTGAAACAATGGCAGTCTGGAAGGTAGGAAAAAAAAAATCTAAATTTTACTGCTCCAGCAGTATGTTTGGAGAATGGTTGGCAGTAATGTGTACGTGGGTTGCATTTATTGGGCTTCAACAGGTGAAATCACCAGTATGCTCCTTTAAAGTTATGCCTGGCTCATTTTTATAACGTTTCAGCACTACAGGCAGATTTTCCACAACTCATTATTTAGTAAAAATGAAAATATCAGCCAAAAAAAAGGAGCTTCACTTTCTTCCGATGTGAGACAGCGCACAACGGGACACGATATGGAGCTGAAATTTATTTATTTATTTACTTTTTACCAAATAATAAAGTCCTAAAGCTTGTTAGAAAGAAAGATGCCAAGGGTTTTTTTCTCTCAGACTCTTTTTTTCCTTCTTTCTCTCTGTGTCCTCAGAGAGAAATGAAAGTGAAACCGTGAGCTGTTATTCCTGTTTATCATTGAGCGGAGACACAAAAAGAGAAGCAGAATTCCTAAAGTGCAAGTCATTTTCCTCGTTTATATGATTAATGGCGCTAAGATTACACACACACACACACACACACACACACACACACACACACACACACACACACACACACNCTCCTCCCCTCTCTGTGACAGTAGCTTTTAGCCCCACCTTCCACTGTGAACTTTACAAAAAGTGCCTCCCAATGAGAAGGTGGGGTTACACGAAACATGGCGTGACCTTTAACCTGTAAGGCCAAATCAGCTCATTAATGATGTAACACAGGCAGCCATTTTCTGTCAGAAGGCTGAGAAAATTAAAAACAGCTAAAATGAAAATGGCTGCACGGCGTTAGGAGTCTCTTGGTATTTTGAAGCTGACCCGAGGCTGGCGAGGATCATTTCAAAGCTTCGCTAATCTCATTTCATCACGTCATATTTACTCAGAGCTCATCGTTTTGATCAGATATCTCTTTGTAATTGGCTGGTTTTCTGGCTTTACCTTGCACTCGTTGAGAAAGCAGGAGCCTGCCAAAGCTTGAAGTAATTAAAAGAAAAATAAAACATGATGGTGTTCTAAAAGCTGTGCCTTTAATGAACAAAAAGACTAATTAATTGCACTGTGTCACGGAGCGCACTCGTGCTGAATAATGGATGAGCTGAGAGGAGCGGGAGGCTGGGAGATATATGGAGAGTGTTAAAATGAAGTCCTGACGTGCTGGAGGCTCTCCTGTGCATCTCCTGCAGGGAGTAACTCCTCCGCTAAGGACAGAAAGCAAATTCATGCAAATCATTATGGTTACATAATTACCTTAATACTTACAACACTTTTCTCCATTCGCTAAACCCACAGAAAACCAACTCAACGTGTGCAAAGTGCCTGCTGGATGCCTTCATTCCCTCATAAACAGAAAAACATGCCAATAGCGCCCTCGTTAGCAAAATAACAGAGAAATTATAGAAAAAAATGTGCTAACAGATAAATTATAGAAAAATATGCTAACAACATGTTCACAGAGAAATTACAGAAAAATATGCTAACAGAAAACTTACAGAAAAACATGCTAACAGAGAAATATTATACAAAAAGATGTTAATTGAGAAATTATAGAACAATATGCTAACGCTGTCCTCATTAGCAGAATAACAGAAAACTGATAGAGAAACATGCTAACAGAAATTATACAAAAATATGCTAATTGAGAAATTATAGAAAAATATGCAAACTCCTTTGACGATCATCTATTTACTGTATATTTACTGCGTATTTGTGTATATTTACTGTATATTTACTGCATATTTGTGTATATTTGCTGTATATTTACTGCCTATTTGCATATATTTACTGCATATTTACTGCATTTTTGCATATATTTACTGCATATTTGTGTATATTTGCTGTATATTTACTGCCTATTTGCATATATTTACTGTATATTTACTGCCTTTTTGCATATATTTACTGCATATTTGCATATATTCACTGTATTTTTGCATATATTTACTATATATTTACTGCATATTTGCATATATTACTGCATATTTATCACATTTTTGCATATATTTACTGTATATTTACTGCATATTTGCATATATTTGCTGCATATTTACTGCACTTTTGCATATATTTACGGTATATTTATTGCATATTTGCGTATATTTACTGCTTTTTTGCGTATATTTACTGTATATTTGCACATATTTACTGTATATTTACACAGGCTTTTTGCTCATCCATTTGTTTGTTAGCAAAATTTCTCAAAAACTAAATTAGACATTTAACTGAAGTTTGGTGTGAATTTGGGCTGTGAGCCAAGTCAGATTACCTTGCTGCTGCCAGGAAAGCTTTTAATAAAGAATAAAGCACTTTACATTTTGAGTCAGAACTTCTAGTGTGAGGCATAAAAGAAAACCAAGAGCGTATGCTTGGTTTCAACATCGGTTGGGACATTTTTTATCGGGCGACCAATTTTATACTAATTTACTGACCAACACAGACAAGACAATGCAATCAGAAAAAAACTGCCATACATCACAATACAAAACATCCATTTCTAAAGTGGTTCCACCAGCCTAGCTTGCCTAGTTCTCTATCACACATACACAACTTATCAATGAGGCGCACACCAGCAACCATAAACTAACAACCAAGACCTGCTCAGACGAAAAGATCATGATTTGTTCAATATTTCAAATTGTTCCTGACATTTACCTCTGCACACTAAAAAGCATTGAATGAACAGTCAATGTTAAACTGACAAAAGTGAAATATGCCATGACCTAGATTCACTCAAATACATTTATAACACACACACACACACACACACACACACACACACACACACACACACACAATTATTAGGGATTCTTTCCTGGTTCCATGTAATTTAATTTTCCCGGCATGGCAAACTTCTTCCTGTTTTGACTCTGTTACTCCCGCCCCCGGACGTTTCTGACCAATGAGCAGAGCTAGTGCTGTCACGTGACTGTTGTACTGCGTTCCTTGTGAACTTGGAATTTCCGAATTCTGACTGGGAAAACTCCAAGAAAATGCCCCCTCACCTCAGAATTCCAACTTGGAAATCATACAAGTTCAGTATGGACATCATTTCGACATGGCTGCTCACGCCATCAACAGTAATTTCTCTATAAATTAATGTTTAGAAGCATTTTCTTTAAATTAACAGACATATATTGCTTTCCTGTGTGAAACCAAATCAAATCAACAGGTAAATGCAGATTGCAACAATTTAGTCCTTGATTTGGACCAAAAGGGTCTGATAATTGTTTGTATTTTTCAGATTTTCATATCGATTGTGGCGCTGACTTCACTTCCTGTCAAACGTGCTTACATTAGTGTTTGAAATGCAAGTATCAAAAGGCCCACGTCAAAACAGAGCTTATCATGTTTGACTGCATTTAAATGGGAAGAGATAAGCGCGGCGGATATGAGCGCACTTCTGAACCTTCCATCATGCCTTGCTGATTGGCGGCGTGCCACAGATCCCACCGTGATGCCGGCGTGACAGCTTCGCAGCAGGACGCTGCTGCTCACTCCACATCAGGAGGAAACAGCTCAGAATGTACCTCAAAGGAAAGAGGGGACCGATTTTCCTCTCTTCCTCTGTGCCGCGGTTTGCTTGAAGGCTTCAACAACAGTGGGCGAAACGGCGGTCTGGATTTAACAAGCAGCTTAACGCGCACTGTTACACCTCCAACCATGGCCACCGTTTGAACATCTTAATATAAAAATGTTTTCTAAAAAAGCCACAAACGCTTTCCCAGTCTTCATGTGTCGCCGGAGCGCCAAAAAGTCTGAGAAATTCTGACGGAGCAAAAGTGCGAGATGGAAACTCAGCGGCGACGGCTGGTGGACAAGTAGTGAACTGCAGACTGGTGGCAGGTTTGCACTGAGCCAACACACACCTGTAAGGCTGCGGTCACACATGGAATATGGCAACGCGGACTTAAAGGACCATACCACCTATTTTGCATGTTTGAGCCTAATATATTCAATTTTCATACACGTAA
>VXCM01008631.1:6823-23465 GCA_014773175.1 Lucifuga dentata
CCCCCCCCCCCCCCCCCCCCCCATCGGGTGGTAGAGGGAGCTGAGTGGCTGAGTGAGTAGAAAAAAATTAAGAAGAGCAACAGGGAAGCTGAAAAAGAGAAAGGGATAATGGCTGTGTGGTGGAAAGAGAGGAGTAGGGCTAACAATGATGGAAGACATGGAAGGAGTGAGGGAGAGGAAGAGAGAAGGAAGCAAGGAAGATGCATAGCAGGACAGATAGAGGAGACAGGGAGATAAGAAAGACAAAAGAGGAAGTAAAGAGGAAGAAGTGAGGGAAGGAGGAAAGGACACAGGAACAGTGGGAAAAGGGAAGAAAGAAAGAAGAAAAATGAAAGAGGAAGAAAGGTGAAGAAGAGAAGGAGGGAGGACAGACAGGGAAGCAGGAGGAAGAGGGAGGGAGGACAGACAGAGGAAAGCAGGAGGAGGAGGGAGGACAAAGAAGAAAGCAGGAGGAGGGAGGACAGAGGAAAGCAGGAGGAGGAGGAGGAGTGATGTGACACATTGAATGAGAGCAGTTAAAGCAGACAATACAAAAGAGTAGTAATGCTACAGGAAGGTGTGTGTGTGTGCATGTGTGCGTGTACGCAAGTGTGCGCGTGTGCATGTATGTGCGTATGTGTATGTGTGCATGTATGTGCATGTGTGTAAGTAATCACAAAGTGGGGATAACGGCACACACTTTCACTTTAGCAGAGGGGGAGGAGTTATTAACAGGAATTCTGTGTGTTTTTGTATCCACTCAATTATAAACGGGGATAACGGGGCACAGTTTCACTTTCTATTCTCTCTCTGTGGAGCGTGGACTGAAAGAAAACGAGTTTCAATAAGAAATTAAAACCCTCCCCACTTTCACACCTCAACACACCTGACCAATCACTGCATGAAGTGGCCGTGTCTGGTGGCATGTTGGAGGAAGGATAATGCAGCATTAAGGCCTTGTTGCTGCTGAGATACTCTGCTTCCTGTTTGACATGAATTGATAGACTTTCCAATCATTGTCTACATCCAATGAGAAAGCAGCTGTTAACTCCATCCAATGAGAAAGCAGCTGTTAACTCCATCCAATGAGAAAGCAGCCATTAACTCCATCCAATGAGAAAGTAGCTGTTAACTCCATCCAATGAGAAAGCAGCCATTAACTTTATCCAATAAGAAAGCAGCCATTAACTCCATCCAATGGGTATGTAGCCATCAACTCCAATGAGAAAGTAGCTGTTAACTCCATCCAATGAGAAAGCAGCCATTAACTTTATCCAATAAGAAAGCAGCCATTAACTCCATCCAATGAGTATGTAGCCATCACCTCCATCCAATGAGAAAGTAGCTGTTAACTCCATCCAATGAGAACACAGCTATCAGTTATATATTAGTATGTACTATATATATATATATACACACATATATATCTTTAGAGAGAGAGAGGGAGAGATACATTAATTAGGCTGTGTTATCCAATGATAACACAGCCTTTAGCTCCATCCAATGAGAATGCAGCCATTGATGTGAGTGAAGGATCGGCGTGCTCTGCTCACCACGTTGTTAATAGCTCGTACGTTAGTCTGAGTTACATGACATCCAGACCAACGACATCAGCATTGGAGGGCATATGTTTGTGTGTGTGTGTGTGTGTGCTTGAGAGAGATCAGTGGGCTTATTGCTGTGGTTTGCTGTGTGTCCGGTGTATGTGTGTGCGCACAAGTGCACGCTGCTATTTGTCACACCCAGTTCAAGGCCAGTTAGTTTGTAATGAAAAGCTAATGAGAGGGTGTTCAGAGCTGACAGTGAGGCTTCTTGCTGCAGAATGATAGTATTTTTCTGTGTGTGTGTGTGTGTGTGTGTGTGTGTGTTTGTGGGGTTTCCTTGTATAAAGACACAATGGCATTTAAACAATTAGGTAAAGGAATTTCACCAGTTTCAATTTTCATTGTCTGAAAAGAATTAAAAGTCTTTACAGTGGGCTTACAAAACACATTAGTTGTGGATGATATCGTCTTCAAATAATACCATATCTGAGGGTAGTTTTGCGATAATATCTCAAAATGATATGAACAATGTAACACTGAACAGTGTTGTCATGGTGGTTTTAGAAGTAAACAATACTGCAAACTGTAACAACATGAGTAAAAATTAACATGTAAAAGTAGAAACAGTAGAGTTTTTCCCTTTAGTAAAAGTAGAAATAACTAAATCCTGTAATATTNAGTAGAAACAGTAGAGTTTTTCCCTTTAGTAAAAGTAGAAATAACTAAATCCTGTAATATTTTAGCTTGTAAACAATAACTAAGATTAGCATTAGCTGCTCGTCTTCAGTCATTATAAAACATAAATAAAATGACTGATGATGTCATCAGATCTGATCNTGCTCGTCTTCAGTCATTATAAAACATAAATAAAATGACTGATGATGTCATCAGATCTGATCTTTATCAGGTTATGATTTTACCTCCAGAGCTAAATAGCCTCTATGACGCTAAACTTAAATACGCTCTGAAGTCCAAATCCACCACAAGACAAGAACTCACCTGAAGTTAGCAAAGCATCTAAGCTAGCACTGTTAGCGACTAACACTGTTCATACATCACAACAAGACAGCACTGACAGTGACAATGTTGAATAACCACTAACAATGCTAATTTCACTCCACCGTTAGCTTGTTCTGTCACAGGAACTACAGCTAGCTAATGCTACAGCTATGCTAGACTGAGTCAGCATCACTTCCTGTTTGTTTTGTGTCTCAAATCAGCTGATTGGATCTACTCCTCATGTGACTTTCTTGATATTCACCAGGTGTTTCTGCTTCAGGTGGAGAAACTAGTTTGTTGTGTTTCCACTTTTAGCTGTTAGCCTGTTAGCTTGTACCTGAACCATTTCAAACAACAGAGGAAGCTCCTTTTTTGGAACTATTAAGGAGTAACAATGAGAAGATCGTTCTAGTTTGTTAAAATATTGGTAGAGACAATTCAGTAGTATCTTGATATATGTAGGGAAAATACTTAAATCTACATCTTTTGTTACTGAAAAGACAGTATTTTGCACTGCGTTGTAGCAGCTCTTCTCAGGAGTAATTTATACGTGATTTGTAGTAAATGTGCTGTCACATTGGTATGTTCCTTTAAATGAGTCAGAAACATACAGTAATCCATTTGTGTCCACCTTCTCACATACAGTTAATAACATTTAAGAGAGGTGTGTGTGTGTGTGTGTGTGTGTGTGTAGTATCAGACATGGCAGGGCATAGCTTGGCCAGATGTGTGTTTATGGTAGTTCTACATTTGGAAGCCTCACGGGTGCTGTGGGATTACAACAATGTAGAATAACCACAGGTTAAAATCAAGCTTCTCTGGTTTCACCACAGCAGCAGCAGCAGCAGCAGCAGCAGTAACGTAGCAGCAGCAGTAGCAGTAACAGCAGCAGCAGTAACAGTAACAGCAGCATCAGCAGCAGTAACAGCAGCATCAGCAGCAGTAACAGCAGCATCAGCAGCAGTAGCAGTAGCAGTAGAAGCAGTAGCAATAGCTTCCTGACTCCTAAAGGGTTAAACACTAACACAGTGCCTGTAAACCTGAAATATATGTCAGTCCAGGTCAAAATCCACATCAAAACTATGTTAAATACAAATGGGCCACAGTGAGTGTCGTGGATGAATGATGCTGACATCTTTGAGGAGATTATTTAGTCATTTCAGGGCATATGTTATTCCTAAATCAGGTAATTTTTAAGTTGAAAAGAATGAAAGGAATGAAGTAATGCTGTCTGCCTCTTTAGCTGGAACAATGTAAACCAAGGTCTGAGCAGGGAAACTCCGTTTCTGACAAAATTTGTAGCTTTCGGACTGTCACTCCACCAGACACAGCCACTTCACACACATTGGTCAGGTGTGTTGAGGTGTGAAAGTGAAGCGGGTTTTAAAACTCTTTTTTTCTTATGTTCAAGCTCCACATAGAAAAGTGAAAGTGAAACTGCGGCCCTTTATCCCCATTTATATCCCCGTTTATAATCGAGTAGAGATCACAAAAACGCACAGAAGACTCAGGTTTTCTGTTAATAACCCCTCCCCTCTTTTAAAGGGAAGGTGTGTGTCATTTTCACAGTTTATATGATTAATCACGTTGAGATTACAAAGATAAAGACACACACACACACACACACACACACACACACACAGATCACTCCTCCCCCCTCTTGACAGCAGCTTTTCGCTCCAGCTTCCACTGTGGACGTTCTGAAACAGTATAAAAATGATTGCCTCTCGATGAGGTCTTCAAGCAAGTCGGACAGGTCGGATTAATCATCCTGCAGCAAGACAGAGAGGGTGAAGCAGTTTAATGCTTTGTTGTTGAGACTTCTCTAGCTTTATCACCAGGCCAGGCTGATGATGGTTTTCAAAGCAGAGGTATACTGACCCAGTATAAGTTTGACTTCCATAAGGAAAGTCCTCAGAACCCCCACCCATCCGCTGACTGAGGCTGATGGTGCGTTGACAGTTTAAGGTCAGATGAAAATAGCGCTCTGTTGCGTTTGGCAGTTCACTCGGATGGATTCGAGCCGTTGTTCCCTGAATGACTGATGCAGGCTCAGACTTTGGTTTACATTGTTCCAGCTGAGGAGGTTTTTGGTCGCACTCACAAAGCCAAATGTTTTTCTTTAGGTCAGAAGTTAAACTCTTCTTTAAAACAAAGACATTTGTGATCCCTCGAGCTGCATGTGTGCTGGATAAAAATCTGTAGATTTGGCTGTATGCATCAGCAGTGTGTTATTATCAGCGCTCTCGGACACAGTCTGTGTTTTCCCTCCCATCTCTCCATCCGTTGAGGAGAAAAGTGCTGAGTCATGGAAATGCAGACCACTGTGGCACTCCTACGGCCACAACGTGGTATTTACCAGATCAGGGTTTCTCCCCAAAGCTCAGATTGGCACATATTTGTGGCTGCTTGCTTTCAAAATACATTTTTTTTTTTTTTCNCATTTTTTTTTTTTTTCAGAAGGAGAACAAAATGTGAATACGGCAGCTATATGGCTTTCGGTTCCAAAACCATATCTGGTTTGCCTCTGAAGATATGACATGCTTTTCACTCACAGAGTTGCAGTTTTCTCATATTTCAGGAAAAAGGTTATGATAGGGTCAACCCCTCATTCTGTCCTCTGCATTTCTTTTCGCTCATGTTTGTTTTGGTGATGTTACAATCCTCTTCCTAGCTGTACAATTATTTTGTTCCTTCTTAAATCACCTCTGGTTTTTCTGAAACTTGCAATTGGCAGTCAGTATCCAAAGACCACACAGGGATGATGTCAGCCTTAATTTTGGTTGCTGGGTAACTATGCACTCATTGTGGCCCCCCTCCCCTCTCCACATCCAATCAATCTCAGTGGTCCAGTGGATAATTAGTAGTCAGGCCTGAGAGTTGAAAGGTCAAGTCATGGATACGTGGCATGTCTTTTGTTGCTGTGAATCTTTCCCCCTGTGACTAAACTCTCTCTCTCTCTGTCTCTCTCCCTCTCTCTCTGTTTTAGAATGGAGTAATGATGGGATGGATGTGAATATGGGCCAGTGGGCAGGCATGCAAGCCCCTTTTCTCGGCCTGGCCCTGCTGCTGCCGCTGCTGCTTTTCCATCCGCTGCCCTGCTGTGGCGAGAACTCTCAAGGGCCCCCCCAGGATGGACCTCCCTTCAGATTCACTCAGACCGTCTACCATGCTACAGTTTATGAGAACTCAGCAGCACGTACCTACGCCAACAGTAAAGTTAAAATGGGCATCCACCTGGCCCAGCGCTCCTGGGAAATCCGCTACAGAATCACCTCAGGAGATGACGAAGGGTTTTTCAAGGCAGAGGAGTATGTTCTGGGTGACTTTTGTTTCTTACGCATAAGGACTAAAGGCGGAAATGCAGCCATCCTAAACCGAGAGATTCAGGATAATTATGTACTAACAGTGAAAGCCTCCGTGAAGGGGGAGGCACTCCTTGAAACCTGGACTAAAGTTAGCATCCAGGTCTTGGATATGAACGACCTCCGACCATTGTTCTCACCAACCACTTACTCTGTCACTATAGCGGAGAGCACCCCCCTCAGGACTAGCATAGCACAAGTTACTGCCACCGATGCAGATATTGGCTCCAATGGGGAGTTTTACTATTTTTTCAAGGAGAGAATTGAGCTGTTTGCAGTACACCCAACTAGTGGAGTAGTTTCTCTCAGCGGGAAGCTCAACATTGATGAGCAGAACCGATATGACTTAGAGATACTGGCAGTGGACCGGGGAATGAAGCTGTATGGAAATAATGGGGTCAGCAGCACAGCCAAACTCTTTGTCCATGTTGAGCGTCTGAATGAGCATGCCCCAGTCATGAATGTGGTCTCCCATGTGCCCTCGTGGCAGGATAAAAACCCTGTGTATGCTATGGTCACTGTTGAAGACCTGGATGAAGGTTTAAATGGAGAGATAGACTCAGTGGCTATTGTGGGTGGAGACCCTTCAGAGCAGTTTTTCATTGAAAGATCTGAAGAAGGTGAATTTGCAATAAAAGGCTTAGCGTCAGTAGATTGGGAGACTTACCCTTATGGCTGTAACCTTACCTTACAAGCTAAAGACCGTGGCACCCCGCAGAAGTTCTCTGCTGTTAAGATTGTCCATGTTATGGCCAGAAAACGTCAGACAGCAGAGGTTAAATTTGAGCGGGAGGTGTATGATGTTAGTGTGAATGAAATTTCACCCCCAGGCACAATTGTAGAGGCTGTTAAAATCAATCCAGAACCTGATGACACAGAATATTTCCTAACTCCTTCAGCAGATGCTGCTTTTTTCCAGATTAATACTTTAACAGGTGTTATCTCCACAACCCACTGGTTCACCCAGGTGACCCAGGATGTCTTTAACCTTGAGGTTGTAGAAGTAGATAGTGAGCTCAGAGTTAAAGTCCAGGTTACCATTGATGATGCCAATGACAACACCCCAACATTTGCTCAGTCATCTTATGAGGTGTTTGTCAACGAAAGTGTTCCTATTGGAACCAGTGTACTAACAGTTTCTGCAGTGGATGATGATAAAGGAGAAAACGGATATATAACTTTCAGCATTTCCAGCCTTCAGCCATTACCCTTCAAAGTCAACCAGTTTTCTGGTGTCATCAGCACCACTAAAGAGCTGGACTTTGAGTCTTCATCAGAGAGCTTTGTGTTTGTGGTCAGGGCATCGGACTGGGGGTCACCTTATAGGCGAGAGAGTGAAGTCAATGTTACGATCCACCTGGAGAATGCAAATGATAACCAGCCATTGTTTGAGAAGATAGCATGCCAAGGGGTGGTTTCTAGGGATTTCCCAGTGGATGAAGTGCTTACGACAATGTCTGCAATTGATATAGATGAGTTAGAGCTAGTGAAATATAAGATTCTTTCAGGGAATGAATGGGGGTACTTTGACCTCAATGCAGATTCAGGGGTCCTTTCACTGAGACGTTCCCTTGCCACAGCCAGTCCAAAGAATGGTGTTTTTAGTTTGAAAATAACTGCCACAGATGGTGAGAACTTCTCTGATCCCATGTTTGTTAACATCTCGATTGTTCATGGGAAATCATCTCCCAAAAGTTTTAACTGCAAAGAGACGAGGGTAGCCCAAAAGTTAGCAGAAAAGTTGCTCAAAAAGACCAAAGCAAGCAGCAAGCTCAAAATAGAGGAAGGCTTCATTGACCTTTTCTCTGTTAATCGACAGACCCCCCAGTTTGACAAAGCCTTTCCCACAGATGTTGCAGTGCGGGAAGATCTAAAGGTCGGCTCCAGCATTTTCAAGGTGAATGCGTATGATGGCGACACAGGTTTCAATGGTCAGATTCTTTACTCTATTTCAGATGGCAACACTGACAGCTGTTTTACGATTGACATGGAGACTGGCCTTATCAGTGTCTTCCTGCCCATGGACAGAGAAAAGAGAGATCATTATCTCCTCAACTTGACTATCTATGATCTTGGCCTGCCACAGAAAACTGCCTGGCGTTTGCTTACCATCTACATTGAGGATGCCAATGATAATGCACCTCAGTTTTTGCATGAAGGAGGCTATAGAATTGTCATACCAGAAAATACTGCCATAGGTACAGATATCATCCAGGTTGAGGCCACTGACAAAGATCTTGGACATAATGGGGAGATTACATACTCTATTTTGACCAGCAGTACTCAGTTTGGTATCAACTCCACTAATGGGATAGTGTATGTTGCTGGCCAATTAGACAGGGAGTTTGTCTCTACATTTAACCTGAAAATTGAGGCTCGAGACAAGGCAGAGAAAGGGCGCCAGAGGTTTTCTGCGACCTCTTTGAAAATCATTTTGGAGGATGTGAATGACTGCCCCCCACTATTTATTCCCAGTGTATACAAAGCCAGGGCTCTGGAGGACCTTCCTGTTGGAACTGTCATAGCCTGGTTGGAAACCCAGGACCCAGACCTAGGGTTAGGAGGCCAGGTTCGGTACTCTCTAGCCAATGACTACAATGGAAGGTTCGAGGTAGACAGGGCCAGTGGGGCTATCCGGCTAGCAAAGGAGCTGGACTACGAGTCCCAGCAGATCTACAACCTGACTGTGAGGGCTAAGGACAAGGGCAGACCTGTTTCTCTGCTCTCTGTCACCTTTGTGGAGTTGGAGGTGGTAGATGTGAATGAAAACCTCTACGCTCCATACTTTGCCCACTTCGCCTTGACAGGATCAGTTAAAGAGAATGCACGAATTGGAACCACCCTACTCCAAGTCAGTGCCCATGACGAAGACAGTGGCAGAGACGGAGAAATCCAGTACTCCGTTCGTGACGGGAGCGGGCTTGGCCGATTCGCAATTGATGAGGAGACAGGTGAGTTTCTTTGAAGATCTTCCGATGTGTGCCATGTTGTTGATGTGTTGATTAACTCCTGCAAGAAGCTTCTGTTTTCACCTGTGTCAGTTTGTTGGTTTGCTTGTTTGTTAGCAGGATTGCTTAGAAAGTTCTGAAAAGAATTTGATGAAACTTGGTAGAAGGGAGAGACATGGACCAGGGAAAAAGTTATAAATTTTGATGCTTATCTGGATCGATGAACAGATCCAGAAATGTTTTTAAATCATTCCTTAACAAGGGTGTTTTTTCCATATTTTTGAAAATTTCTTTAAAAAGTAAAACACTAATGTCTGAGTAGAAAATCAGGCATATTTATTCCATTACAGACAATGGGTGCAATTTAGACTGGAGCTGTATACGTTTCTATTCTTATATATTATTAATTCTATTCTATTATTTTAGTCCCTTAATACTTATATTAATGTAAGTACTTCAGGCAGAAAGGTGATACAGTAGTTAGCACTGTTGCCTCACAGCAGAAAGATTGTGGGTTTGATGCCCTGTGAACCCGATCCTTTCTTTTCAGAGCATGAATTTACCCTCTTTAGTATGTTTAATAGTTAGAAATGAATCCAGAAAATGTTATGTTTATGAAAATCATTTCTTCCTCTTATGCCAGTGTAGCATTAAAAGAAGACATGCTTTGTGAGGCTTTTCGGCCTTGCCAGAGGTATGAACTCCAATGGGTGCCCTTCAAGGGTATTGCTGAGATGAGCACATTTAAAGCTGTAGATGAGAGAAACTGGAGGTTACGTGTGGAGTCTTGTTGTGGAACAGGCTGCCAAAAGTGGCAGTGACAAAGCTTTTTTTTTGTTTATTGTGTTTTGCAGTCCTCTTGGGTTTTTCTGATTTTGGATTTTAAATGGCTCTGGGTCTGAGGACCAGTGATGTGCTTGATGTGAAAGCACCTAAAAAAGTTTATGTACGCTCATTTGGCAAAAACAAATCTGATTTATAAATCTGTGCATATGCATGCCTCCGTTAAATTCCTCATTTTAAAATCACAATAAACTTGAAGTGTGCACATTGACAAGGCTCCTGCCCACCACACACACAATTTACATATATGGTCAATGTAAAGGTATTTGTGAATGTGTGAATACTGAAAGCATGGAAATGAGTCTGCACGCCGTTGTCTTTAGAGAGAATGGACTGCCAATACTTGACAGTCTGCTGAATTTATAGCTTCCTTTAAATCAGGGCAAGCACTCATTTTTACAATATGTATGACTGCATGTGAATGCACCATTCTCTCGGACGGATTCTGTTGTCATTCAGCTGCATTTTGATGTTGGACGGACTGAATGGTATTGTTTACGGTCTGTCTGTGACTCTGTGGGAATATGCTGGTTCACACAGGCTCGGTCTAAATAAAACATCATGTCAGTCCAACCTGAAACATTTCTATTTTAATTTAATCCTACCTGAGCCATGTGCAGCCCTGCCAAACCAGCCTGCCTTCTCCACTCCACTCAGGTGTTCCCATAGAAAGAGTATGTCCTGGAGGGTTCAGTCAGAGATGTACAGGTGAATGTACAGGTGAAGCAGCCTGCAGAGTCTCATAGAATAGCTGCTTATGTTTTCATTTATCTGAACTAGTGATGCTCAATAAAAATTTCTGAAGATTTGAACCTGGAAAGTGTTTTACTACCTGAATGTCACAGAACATGTGGATGACATCTGGGAGACTCACTGTTTTACATATTTAAGGTCATTGTCACACCATGCAGGTTAAAGAGTGATTCTCTTATCTGTAAAATTGTTGAGGATGAATAAATCAGCTGATCTCATACTATAGATCAGTTTGATTTTACTGTGACATAAATAGATCAAGTTACTGGCTGATTCATTGAGACATGGATGGAATGATGCAGTATATGTCTATATAGCATATGTGTACATACAGTATATAATAATGATAATAATAATAATAATAATAATAATAATAATAATAATAACATATTTTCATTTACAAAACGCATATCTCAATACTTTAAGTGCTGTACACAGAGTGGGATCAGGTAATAAACAATAAACAATATAAAAACATATACTAAAAACACTTAGTTAACAGAAAAGAGAGCCACTGAAAAGCAATGTTAAACAGTGTGTCTTAATGAATTGATATATGAGTATATACATTAGTATATATTAGTATATACATTTATATGTGTATATACAGTATATGTGTACATACAGTATATGAGTATATACAGTACATACCTGTATGTACATACAGTACATGATTATATACAGGATATGTACTGACAGTATATGTGTATACAGTATATGTACATACAGTATGTGTATATATAGTTTACAGTACACATATACTGTATCTACGCTTATACTGTATATGTTTATATACATGTACATACAGTGTATGTGTACATACAGTATATGTGTGTATACAATATGTGTGTATGTTATACTGTATATGTACTGAGGTATGTTGGTGACAGGGAAACGTGTTTTTGCGACTGGGGAAAGTTTAAAGGTATTTTTTGTTATTAAGAAACAGATTTTTCACTATTTATTTCATCTTCATTGATGTATTTTAACTCAACTTTTGGAGAAACTTCATGAAAATTCACATTTTTGATATCAACAACTGAGTGATAAAACCAACTTAATTTCTTAATTAATAATAACCTTAAACTTTCAGCTGTCAGTTTTCATTGGAACGTATTATCCCAAACCACACATCAGACACACAACCTGGCAGAAGGAATTTCACTTATCGTGACTTATCACCCACACCACACACATGCACGCATGCATGCATGCACGCACGCACACACACACACAGAGTTCTTAACCTGAGTGCTTGTCCCAAGGTGAAGAACAGGAGCGGGGTACGGGGAGGGGAGGATTTATGGCTCTTGTTAGCCGAGTCTCAGCAAGCCTCATAAATCAGCCTGAAGCTGCTGAGAAACACTACAAACACAATTACAACCTAAAGAGCATCATTCTCACACACACACACACACACACACACACACACCTCTCTGAACAGGATTTTAGAAATAAAAGCAAAAATGAGCTGCAAATTTAGTTTTTTTCTTTACATCACAAAGTACTTAATAATTCCCATTTAATTATTTCAGTGTAATTATAATCCAGTTACTTTAAATTTAATTTTATTGATTTTGACTAATTGCATTTAATTATGGATTTTTATTCAGTTACTTAAATCTCAGTTAACTAAATACAAATGTATTTATCAATTTATTCCAATTTATAATTAATACATGTATTTAATTGAAATGTATTGATTTTGCTATTTCTGGTTCTACCATAGTATTATTCCTTGTTTGTTAAATGATATTAAAGCCCCAGTGTGTTGGGTGTAATTAATTATAAAAATAATTATTAATTAATTAATATAAAAATTAATTGATGTTTTTAACACAAAAACGTTAGCTAGCTGTACATCCTGTGACAGAACAAGCTAACGCTGGAGTGATAGGTGACTTTTTAATCAGTGGTGTCTTGCTGTTATGTATGAACAATGTTAGCTTCGCTGCTAACAGTGTTAGCTTAGCCACTCACAGTGTTAGCTTAGCCGCTATGCTAACTTCAGGTGAGTTGTTGTCTTGTGGTGGATTTGGACTTAAGAGCATATTTAAGTTTAGCATCATAGATGCTATTTATCTCTGGAGGGAAAATATAATGATCAGATCTGATGACATCATCAGTCATTTTATTTATGTTTTATACACGATGAAAACTATCAGCTCAAGTTAATCTGATTTATGGTTTACAAGCTAAAATATTACAGGATTTAGTTATCAGTACTTTTATACTTGCTTATCAAGATCAAAATATGCTTTATTGTCCCTCATGGGAAATTTGTGTTGGACTCCAGTGTTACATCTGCTGCTGTCATATCAATGCATAGTTCATAGCTAAAAAGTCTAAAACAAGGATAGATTACATCATAACATGTGGAGACAATGTCAGTTAAATATAAAATTCCTCAAAAACTGTAAAAATACTAGATTTCCCTTTGTATATATTTATATACACACATACACTCACATGCTCATAAGTGTCCACATACACATTTACGTGTTCAAATCCAACACTTTTACACTTATCTAACTATAAAGACAAATCTCTGTCTGTGGTACCAACATCTTTAGAACCCAGCACTGTATGAAGCTGATATTCAGCAGGTTTATTGCTCAGGACCCAAGGACGAGCAGCGGCACCTGAAGTTATTTGAATGAGCGGTTCTCAAACTGAGCTGTGGCAGTAAAAAGTAGTCCATGCAGCAGGATATGCTCCGGGCGTGGCAGCATATGCTCCGCTCTACGACTTATGGCAGGCTGCGGTATACACCATAAACGTGTCCAAACAGACACGTTTTCAGCACTGCACTAGTTCATTTTAATTCATGACGTTACAGCTTGCAGACTGGTTAATTTGTAAAATCACCAATCACCAATAAACGTTGTTCATGTTACTTTGTTCATATTGTCATGAATGTTGTTACAGCAAAAATACCTTCAGATGTGTTGATATTATTTTAAGGATATAATACACAGCCGTAATTACAGCCCAGTTCACACAGCAGGCGCTGAGTCATCAGGATCAAACCAGAGGTGGCAGGTTTCTGATCAGCAGAGCCTCAGTCAGACGTTGTTTGGACTGCAAACCTGAAGCCCGTTAGCATCCATGGAAGTGGTTTGATACATGTCTCAGCACTAAATTAAACACCCATTTCATTATGAGCATTTGTTTCAGACCCTGGAGTTTTCCTCCTTAGCTTTAGTTGGTTTAGGCATAAGTGAGCACAGCAATCAAACTCAAGTCTGCACCAAAACAATCAGATCACTCCCACGTGAACTGTGGAATTATACTGCATTTGTGGTGTGAACATGAACATGATCTGCACTTGAACAAACGACAGGGAAATGATCTGTGGATTGATGAAGAAGTGGAGTGGGTTGTATGTGGTTCACACTTCAGAACAACTGTAAAGTTTATTTTATGTTAGATACTCAAAGTTAAAGTTAACCAATGAGCAGAGAGAGTGTTGTCACATGATTTTTGCTGATATATTTTGGTTTCATTGGATGTTTTTCTGTGTGAAACGGAACCAAAGCAACAATTTAGTTCCTGATTCAGACCAGACCAAACGATCTACAGATCTGATCCAGACCAGAACAAACGATCTACAGATCTGATTCAGACCAGAACAAACGATCTACAGATCTTATTCAGAACAAACGATCTACAGATCTGATCCAGACCATAACAAATGATCTACAGACCTGATTCAGAACAAACGATCTACAGATCTGAAAATGATCTAAAGTTAAAATGGCTTCATATCTGTTAGCAGCTTTCTGTAGTCCCTGCATCTCTTTCCTCTTTTCGGCTGAGGTGGCTGCTTGCGGTTGGGCCTTCTGAAGAACAGGGCTGGGATGCACACACACGCACACACACACACACACACACACACACACACACAGATGGATGCAGGCTACATTTCCTGCACTGAGGAGAAAAATAACATTGGTAATGATACCCTGTGGTTGCTGTCACTGCAGGGGCAGCGAGCACATACATGCACACACATGCACATGCGCACACATACATGTACACTTTGTTCTGGCAGTGCATAATTTCAGTAACAGTATTGCGGCATGCAGGGCAATTAGGATTAAACCTGAGTAAAAACACTACACACATGCTCATACACACATGCACGCACTCGCACACAATCTCTCTCTCTCACACACACACACACACACACACACAGACAGAGGTGAAGTAAAACCCACTGAAGCATTGAGGCTCATGCTCTCCAACACAACAAGATTTTGTCCCCACTTCACCCACAGAACTCTCTCTCACTCACACACGCACGCACACACACACACACAGACACACACACACAGCCGCACACACACACACAGTGTGTGTTTTGGGTTACATAAACATGAAGCCAATGTTTTTGGGATAACTGGGACAGTCAGTCGTCTGTAGAATTTGCTAGAAATGTTAGGTTTGGAAATTGGATTGTAAAGATGCATCGATGCATCATGATTCAGCTGCATTAATTCGACATGTTAAAACCTATTATAATTGATCATTTTACAAAATGAAACATTAATGATAATCGTTGAAGCACATTCTTCTGTAAAACATAGCGGTACTTCTGCATTGCTCCTGCACGGCGTGCTGCAGCTCCTTCAGTGTAAACATGGTGATGAGCGGCTGCTGATGAATTNTTGCTCCTGCACGGCGTGCTGCAGCTCCTTCAGTGTAAACATGGTGATGAGCGGCTGCTGATGAATTCTACACATCAGCTGCAGAGACATTTTCTATAGACGTGAACAGAGAAAACGCTGGAAAATACCAGAATCTCTGCTGCTGGATGGAGACTGTTTGGTGGAATNCGTGAACAGAGAAAACGCTGGAAAATACCAGAATCTCTGCTGCTGGATGGAGACTGTTTGGTGGAATGAGGTCGGATTCCCCTCATGCTAAAGTTTAGCTAAACACACTGAACTTTAGCTAAACATGCTGATGTTCAGCTAAATATGCTAAAGTCTAGCTAAACACATAGCTAAACATGCTGACATTTAGCTAAACATGCTGAAGTTTAGCTTAACAGTTTAGCTAAACATGCTGAAGTTTAGCTAAACACAGTGGCATTTAGCTAAACACGCTGAAGTTTAGCTAAACACAGTTTAGCTAAACATGCTGAAGTTTAGCTAAACACACTGACATTTAACTAAATATGCTGAGGTTTAGCTCAACACAGTTTAGCTAAACACGCTGACCTTTAGCTATACACGCTGAAGTTTAGGTAAACACAGTTTAGCTAAACATGCTGAAGTTTAGGTAAACACAGTTTAGCTAAACACACTGAAGTTTCGCTAAACACAGTTTAACTAACACGCTGTCATTTAGCTAAACATGCTGAACTTTAGCTAAACATGCTGATGTTCAGCTAAATATGCTAAAGTCTAGCTAAACACATAGCTAAACATGCTGACATTTAGCTAAACATGCTGAAGTTTAGCTAAACAGTTTAGCTAAACATGCTGAAGTTTAGCTAAACACAGTGGCATTTAGCTAAACACGCTGAAGTTTAGCTAAACACAGTTTAGCTAAACATGCTGAAGTTTAGCTAAACACACTGACATTTAACTAAATATGCTGAGGTTTAGCTCAACACAGTTTAGCTAAACACGCTGACCTTTAGCTATACACGCTGAAGTTTAGGTAAACACAGTTTAGCTAAACACACTGAAGTTTCGCTAAACACAGTTTAACTAACACGCTGTCATTTAGCTAAACATGCTGAACTTTAGCTAAACATGCTGATGTTCAGCTAAATATGCTAAAGTCTAGCTAAACACATAGCTAANCTGAACTTTAGCTAAACATGCTGATGTTCAGCTAAATATGCTAAAGTCTAGCTAAACACATAGCTAAACATGCTGACATTTAGCTAAACACGCTGAAGTTTAGCTAAACAGTTTAGCTAAACATGCTGAAGTTTAGCTATACACAGTGGCATTTAGCTAAACACGCTGAAGTTTAGCTAAACACAGTTTAGCTAAACATGCTGAAGTTTAGCTAAACACAGTTTAGCTAAACATGCTGAAGTTTAGCTAAACACACTGACATTTAGCTAAATATGCTGAGGTTTAGCTAAACACAGTTTAGCTAAACACGCTGACATTTAGCTATACACGCTGAAGTTTAGGTAAACACAGTTTAGCTAAACACACTGAAGTTTCGCTAAACACAGTTTAACTAA
>VXCM01008632.1:0-16254 GCA_014773175.1 Lucifuga dentata
AGTAGTATGCTTTGGAAAATGATTGTCAGTAACGTTACATGTATGAAAACTGAATATATTAGGCTCTAACATGTAAAATGGGTGGTATGGTCCTTTAACTTTTCATTGAGTCTGTCTTTTATTTCCTGTAAAAATGTTTTAATGACAGGATGACAAATTTTACTTTTTAAAATCTGGACATTTCTGACAAACAGGAAACAAGAAATTAAAACGTTAATTCTGTTTCCTACATAACTTCATACTTTTATTATGTTTGAAGGGAAATGCAGATTTTTAAGTAAATGTATATATTTATCTTATTATTTTTCTTTATTTTCTTTTTTCAGGATGAACATCCAGCTGTTCCAGAAACGGCTGTGATCGGGATCCCACATGACATCAAAGGAGAAGGTCAGAGGTCATGAATGTCCCATCATGCTCTGCTGCTGTGTTTAGACCCACAGCGCGATGCGTTTACGCACAAACACGCAAACATCAGCCGACAGATTCACCTTTTTATGATTTTACTTTCTGTAGGTTCTGAGCGCTTAAAAAAACTTTCTAATTATAGCAAAAAGTTAAAAGCAAACGTAATGTGCTGCTGGATTTTCTGAATAACAGGAAATCAAAGTCAAAATCATCAAACAACAAATACAGTGAAGGAAATACAGTAAAAAAAAAAGTTAGTAAAATAAAATGAAAATGTATAGATTTATACATGTATAAATAAATACATAAATGTGCAAATTTAACAATATTAGCAAATGTATCTGAATTTATTATAATAGCTTTTTAAATTAAACTTCAGAGAATTAAACTCGAACAGTAAATACTGAAAATAAATAGTTCATATTTCACCTTCAGGTGTCAGAAATGAATTTGTGACTGCAAACACTCTGCTGCCCTCCTGTGGCCGTTTAGCGGAACTGCAGATGTGAGTTCACAGAAATCCTCATGATTTGAGCTTTTTATGATTTCAATAAAATGCAGCTGCAGCCAGTAGATTTTAATGATTAAAAAGATGTTAAATTCTGAATAAAAGAGAAACTTTTCAGTCACTGAGTAGCAGGTTTAATAAAGAATCATCTCACATACTGAAATATAGTTTTATATGAGATTCATCCAGTTTTTTACTGAAACATCTGGACGTTTTTCATCTGCAAATCATGAAAACCAGATGAATCAGCGTGACGCTCAGACAGACACTGAAGTCTGCGGATCATCTCTGAAAACTCCACAGAAATGATTAACTTTAACCTTCAATACCTAAGGCATAAAGATCGATCATTTTTAGATCTGTTATCGAATAATAAAAAAACCCTAAAGCATCACTTACTTCATGTTGTTATTGTAGTAGATGAGGTTATTAAAGTATTAAAGGTGGTCTCTCCCCCCGCAGTGCCGTTTGCTTTCGTGGTGTTGAAGGAGGAGCTGGAGGAAGAAACGACCGCCGTCCTGAAGGAGCTACGAAACCTTGTAGCCACCAAGATCGCCAAGTACGCCGTGCCCGAGCATTTCCTGGTGAGCTGCTGCTTTCTGTGGATGCTGCCTTCAAATCATCATGTGTGAATAAATGTTTCTAACATTTATTTCTGTTTATTTTGGTTCTGATGTTGCTCCTGTTGACTTTCATTAATTAAACTGCGTTCACCTTTTAGACCAGGGCAGGGTACGCTAATTGTTTATGCTGCCTGAGGAAGTAAACTTTCTGTTGCCATGGTTACCTGTCAGTCATATTTTTCCTTCTGTCAGGTGGTGAAGAGGCTGCCAAAGACTCGCTCCGGGAAGATCATGAGGCGGATCTTGAGGAAGGTTGCCACGGAGACGACTGGCGACCTCGGCGATGTGTCAACTCTAGACGACCCCTCGGTCGTCAAGGAGATCATCCAAGCCCACGAGCGGTACAGGAAGCAGCACCATCAGAGCAAAGAAGAGAAGAAATGAAACAGGAGCGGCTCTCAGTCCAGGTTCTGGATCCTCCAGGATCTCTGCAAAGATTCTGAGAAACAAAAATTCTGCCTCAGCTGAAGCTGAATTTATACTCAATATCCCACAATGCATTGCGCTCAGTGAGTTATTTAATGGTGCATTCAGGTCAGCTGGTACATTGTGTAAATATCAGCTGATTGTGTGTTCAGGTGATAAATATATGACCGGAAATGAAAAATCCGCTGCAGGATGTAAAAACCGTTGTTTTTAATCACATCACAGGAAAATGGAAGTTATGATATATTTTCCATAAACATCACAGCTCAGGTCGTTAACTCAGTTATCATGAACATTTACTGTTTCCTACTTGTGTGTGTTTGAGAGCATTATTTGAGAAAGTGAAAAGTCTGATTTTATGATTTGCACTAGAGCACCTGAATGCACCATCAGTTTGGTTCTGATCCTGCTGCCTTCAGGGTCCTCTGGAGATTCCAGAACCAGAATTGTTACTCATATCTCTGAGTAACTTCCTGTGGCTGCCTTTAAAAGCTTTCACAGCCAATTTGAAATGCACAGAGAGGAGTTAGGCGGGGCTAAACAATTCCTCAGGTACAGATGACATCATCGTTCCATACTCAGACAGATCAGATTAATTAGTTTCATTTATTAACAGATTGTATAGATTTAGGCCAAACAGAAGTTGTAAATTAAACAAAAGTAAATGATTGATGAATTTTATTGGTTCAGATGCCTTGATCATGATAAAGAAGCTGTATAAAAAAAAATGTAAGAATGTAAATGTACAGAAATAAATATTTACTAACTAATTTATATGAACTGAGATTTCTGAGCAGTTCTTGAATTTTATTGTTACTATGAACAGCAGAATATTTTATTTTATTTTATTTTATTTTATTTTTTAAACTCACAGGCTGACATTTGGCCTCCAGCCATCAGGGGGCGGCATGGAGAATTTCTTCTGTTCCTCCTGCCATAAAGACGTAAAAGAGCAGAATATGTCGTAAAATCTTACTTCCAGCAGCAGCAATGGCGGACCAGTGAAAACACAGATATCTGCTCCTCTTCCTCAGCTTTCTGTGCCGTTAAACTTAGTCTCGGTGAATAAGATGTCTCCCTCCGTGCAGCAGCTTCTGTCCGCCGTCATGGAGGAGTTTATCAGCAGCGCCGTGAAGGAAATGTGTGTCATAGTGAGACAGACGGAAAGCGGAGCCGCAAACACGGAGGTGAGACGTTAAATCAGAACTCCGTTAATAAAACCGGAAACAAGTTTTCTCCACTTCAAAACTCCGCTTTGTGGATTCTCTGTAGTTTATTTGAGTCTTTTCTAGGCTTGTGTGGGTGTGTTTGTGTGCAGGAGGAGGTGCGGGCGGTGATGAGGAGGCTCTGTCAGGCTGCACAGCAGGAGGTGATCAGGCTGCTGGAGGAGCAGCTGAGTGTTTATCAGCAGGAGAACCAGGAGCTGAAGAGGAAGCTGCAGGAGGGTAAAGAACTCTGCACGTTTCTTTACTATTCTATGAATAATCCCAGAGGCACTCTGATGCAAAATCACCGGTATGGTCCTTTACAGTAGCAGTACCTCGAAATATTCTATTACAGCCAAAGTTCTCAGTTCTTCTTCTGCTGCTCTGAGTTTAACTTCAGCTGCTGAGGTCCTGTTTGTTACAGAGTTGAGATGTGGAAACGCAGGTCAGAAGGTCACAGAGGTCGTGGAGGTCACAGAGGTCGTCCGTGTTCAGGTGAGTCTCCATCACTCAGAAAGGTGTTGGGAAATGTCTGTTGTTTAGTCTTTTCCTGACGTTTGCGTGTTTTCCTGAAGGTGGACGTGCTTCCTGCCGCTCGGAGCGAGGACCAGCGTGAGTCAGGTTTCAAATCCAGTTCAGGACAGGAAGTTCAGGTTTCTGGTTTATGGGAATGAAGTTTTCTCTTTGTATCAGTAAAAAAGGAAAACGCAGCAGATTCTGGCGTTTTATTTCCTCGCTGCGTTTTTTCTTGGAGTTTTTTTAACTTTGTATTTTATGTTTTGCTTTTTTTCTGTAGATTTTGCAGCCAATCAGCTGCTTCCGTTCTCTGTCATTCATCTTCTTTTTGCTGTCGTCTGTCTGCAGACGGCTCGTCAGCGACTCAGGAAGCTGGCGGCGTTCCAGCAGCAGAGCCACGCGCTGAGGAGGCGAACAGCCAATCAGATACGTCCGCAGCCAGCCAATCAGAACAGACTCCTCCCCGTACAAAGAGAGCGACGAGGGGCAGAAGAAGCAAAGAGAAACGTTTGAGCTGCAGCTTCTGCAGCAGCAGCTTCTCCAAGCCGAGCGACCTGCAAGCTCACCTGCGCGTCCACAGCGGCGAGCGTCCCTTCACCTGTCCGCTCTGCGGGAAAGCTTTCTCTGCCAGGTGCAGCGTCAGAGTGCACCAGCTCACCGTGCACGACAAGCAGAGACCCTACAGCTGCTCGCACTGTGGGAAGGTGTTTGGCACCCGGAGCCACCTCAGGACCCATCAGGCGTCCAGCGGGACGCGGAAAGGCAAGGTGGCAAGATGCTCGGCCTGCGGCGAGACGCTGGCGGCGAGATGCTGCCTGCAGACGCACCGACTGACGTGCCAGAAAACCGAGCGGGAGTTCAGATGTTCTGAATGTGGGAAAGAATTTGCCAAATTGAGGTACCTGCTGACTCACCGGCGCCTTCACGCCGCGGACAAACCCTTCAAATGTCCATCGTGCCAGAAGGGTTTCACCGCACGCCGCAGCGTCCTGGTGCACCAGCTGAGCGTACACAGAGGGCTGAAGCCGTTTGCGTGCAGCGTTTGCGGGAATTCGTTCAGCCAGCAGAGCGGCCTGAGAGCTCACCTCAGGACGCACAGCGGCGAGCGGCCGTACACGTGCCAGCAGTGCGGGAACAGCTTCTCCAGCAGCAGCAACCTGATCGTCCACCGCCGCGTCCACACCGGCGAGAAGGCCTTCAGCTGCGAGACGTGTGGGAAGAGCTTCAGCGTGCCGGCCAACCTCCGCCGCCACCGACTCGTCCACTTGGGCCACAGAGCGTTCGGCTGTGACGTGTGTGGGAAACGTTTCACTCAGGCCGTACACCTGAAGGCGCACGGCGCCGTCCACACGGGCAAGTGGGCGTTCATCTGTAGCGCCTGTGGGAAGGGCTTCAAACAGCGGAGCGTGTTGCTGGTGCACGAGAGGAAGCATGCCGGCCTGAAACCGTACAGCTGCTCCGAATGCGGCAAGAACTTCTCCTCGGCGTCCTCGCTGACACGCCACCGGCAGACGCACGGCGGGCAGAAAGCGCACGCCTGTGAGGAGTGCGGGAAGAGCTTCGTCACTGCTCAGATCCTGAAGACGCACCTGCAGCATCACAGAGGCGCGAAGGCGTTCTCCTGTGATGTGTGTGGGCGGAGCTACAGCTCTCTGAACTACTTGAAGACGCACAGACGCAGCCACTCAGAGGAGACGCCGTTCTGCTGCACTCAGTGCCACAAAACCTTTTCCACGCGGGCGAGCCTCAACCTGCACCAACGCACGCACACCGGCGAGAAGCCGTACGAGTGCGGCGTGTGCGGGAAAACCTTCAGCCAAGCCAACAACCTGAAGACGCATCAGCAGGTCCACACGGGACAGAAACCTTTCTGCTGCTCCATCTGCAGCAGGAGCTTCTCCTCCATGAGGAGCCTCAGGCAGCATGGCGCCCTGCTGCCGCACGCCGCCTGCCCAACGCCACCGCCAACCAGACCAACGCCACATAACACCACGTGAACTTTGGCTGAGAAGACGACAGGAAGTCCTTCGTGGTTCAACCGTAACAACCTCAGAGCAGCATGTTGGTGAAAAGGCTCCGTGATGCGTGTTTCTCAGAATCTGAGATTTTTTTTACATCACAGAAACATTTTCTGATATCAAAATAAAAACTGATGTTTGAGATGCAGCAGCAGTTTCATATTGTTTTAAAAGGAACTCTTGTTTATTTTAGATATTAATTTATATATTTAAAAGGCAGGTCAAACAACTTCTCCAAGTCTGGAAATATTTTGATATTTCTAAAATTTCAGTAAAGCTTTGGAAAATAATGTGAAATTATTCTGCTGTAGTTTTTCTGAGTTGCTGCTCTGAGTATCAAAATAAAATACATTTTCATGTTAATCCAGTTTCTTTGCTCATTAATTGTATTTATAGATGCATGTTGGTTCGTATCGAGTCAGTGTGGTGCGTTCAGGGACCTGACGATGTGTTCAGGGACCTGACTGAGTGAAAAACCTTTCGTTAATCCTTCACAATAAAATACCAGGGTTAAACTTGGAATCCACCGTTTAGTCATTTATTCCCGGATTAAACTTTAACAACTTGTTAAGAACAACAACAAGGATTTATGTTTAAAACTTTAAAAATTGCAAGTTTTTAAAAACTCGCGTAAGAAGTTCTACTTTTATTTTGACGGTACAAATACAGAAAGTTTAGGTGTGATGTAGTGCAGCAGTCTGGCCAGCAGGGGGCGGAGCGCTGTTATAAATACAACAACTAAAGCGCTCGGAGCTAATGCTAAAGCTAGCAGGCAGGTGACCCAGATGCCACACGTTCACGCATTTCAGAATAAAATCCTTTTGTAATTTAGCAAAACGTGAGGATCAGGAATGAACGTTTCTGATTCATATATGAGATGTAAACATATAGCTACATATATGTATATATTTATATAGGGTTCTTATATGAGTTTATATATATTTATATAAGCGATCATTGACTTGTAAGAGGTGTGTGTTATGTACATGCACTACTTTAAGTTAGGATGGAATTGCAGTCAGCTGGTCAGATGACCTAGCTGGAAGCTGTTGAAATTTTTTTTAAAGAGATCAAAGTGCACGTGGAACATCTCCCACGTAGAGGGATTTTATTCTGAAAGGCTAGCTCTGTTAATGGTGTAGATTTTAGTGTAAGAACAAGGCAATAATCCTATTTTTTTTATTGGTTTTATATTTATTTATTTATTTACTTATTCATTCATTCACCCATTTAAAAAAAAAAAAAAAAAANAAAAAAAAAAAAAAAAGATTTGCCGTTAGATTGGAGCTGGTTTTTACTTTGAAGGCTGTTACCGGAAGCTGTGTTTTGAGCTTGTCGTTATTTGGGCCTGTCGGTGTTTCTCAGTGTGTTTTTCCGGTAGAATGTTCGTCTGTCGTGTCTAGGTTTGCCGCCTCTGTCCCGGTTTAAAGCTCCACACAGCAACCCGTTCCAGCTCCAGAACCACCGACCCGGTCCGGTCCGCGCCTGGTTCTCCGCTGCCGGCATGAATGAGGCGGAGGGGCTTCGGTTCCGGAGGCTCCGCAGACCGCAGGTCATCACCGACGACCTGCCCGAGCACCGACACAAGGGAACCGGGTAAGAGGCGCAGGGAGCTCCGCTGTCCGTTCCCGGTAACAGAGGAAGAGAAACAGGTTCTAAAATGGAATATCAATAACAGGAAGATATAAAAATACAAAACAAACATAACACCGATACACAGAGTTCACAGGTCAACATCAACGGTGTGAGCTCGGTACCGGCAGGATTGACGGCCGCTGCTGATTTGGATCCTGTTCTAGTGTGATTTAATTGTTCACATAAATAATAATCTTCAGAAGCTGCATCACTTTAAACAGGAAACGTTCTGAGCTGATATTAAAAATGTCTTTCAGATATCAGAAGACAGAACCATGCTGTGTCAGTGTGTGACTTGTGTTTTAGGACGTACAGCGGGAAGGTGTTCCAGGTGACGCTGCTGTCTCTGGCTGCTGTCCTGCTGCTTCCTCTGCTGGTGGTCATCTTCATCCTGGAGTCTCCCATCCGGCCTGAAGCCTTCAGGTCAGGACAAGCAGCACGGCTGGACTTTGGGACATTTCTGTTAAAACTGCTAGCAGAGGCTTGAAATTTGCTGCAGAGTCAGAATCCATCTTTTATTTTTGTCTGTAGTTACATTTGAGAGTGAGGACTCTGGTGGTGTGTTCAAGGACATTCCAAAACTGGACATAAGGAATCATACAGAATAATGAAAAGAAACCCAAAATAAAACAGGAAGAGATCAAATGAAAACTAGCAGATATTCAAACACTTGAGTGTGAAACGGATTTCTTCTATTTTCTAAAACTCAGATAAGTCTGATGAACCTGTAGAAAGTTCCAGGTCTCTGATGGTTGAATTTGTTGCGTCAGTGAATCTGGAATGCTGCCAGCATCACGTGATCTCCTCTCCATGTGCTGATATCTGACTTTCTGCATATCTGCTGATGCTGCAGCTTCCAGAAACACGCTCCAGTACATTCTGACAGTCTGCACACCTTCATTTGTTACCTGTGATTGTGTTTATTGTGGCTATTAGGTTTTATCTGGTGTGGTTAGCTGTTTTTTTTTTTTTTATGGCCAGGTCTCTCTTTGATAAGAGATTTAGATCTAACAGGTAAAATAAAGGTTAAATAAAAAAATTCTTGTCTAAAAGTCTTTCTGGAAAACTAAGATGGCAGACCGGACCAGCAGGCGTCATGTTCTGATTCTGGAGCGGCTGGCTGCTGTTTCTGATTGTGTTTTCATCTGATTTTGCCATCAGACTTTCACCTCTTTACAAACATGAAACAGGTTTTAGCCAGAAGCCGTTTGGCTTCAGATGATGTCATATCAGCTGTGGAGGATTTTTAGATAAAAACCCTCCATGATTGTTGGAAGAAGGTTATGAGGATAAAAGCTTTCACTGCTTGGCTCACTACTTATCAATCAACCCTTTTTACTCACTTGATTTATTGATTCAGTTATTAAGTATCTGAGATGTTCTTAATCACTGACTTTACTGATTTCCTGTCTGACTTGTTGACTGTTCACTGATGTTGTTTTGTAGGTTTATTTCTTTGTTTATAATTTTATGGATTTATTTATTTACAGCTTCTTTTTTTTTTTTTTTTTTTTNTTTTTTTTTTTTTTTTTTTGGTCTCTTCCTGTCCTGCAGCCTGAAGGAGCCTCCTGTGATGACGGGATGCTGGGAACCGAATCTGAAGCTCAGAGAAGCTCAGCGGCTCTTTGAGGACCAGATCATCGGACCGGAGTCGATCGCGAACATCGGAGGTCAGACTCATCGATTTTAAAACGTTTAAATGGAGACAAAAAAAAAACATGAAATATCTGCTGAGGGTGAAACATCAGCCGTGATGAGAGGAGTTCTGTGATGGAAGCAGCATGATGACTGAATCTGTCGTTTCTATCTGCAGATGTTTTGTATTCAGGAACAGCTGATGGAAAGATCGTGAAGCTGATTGGTCGGAGAATCCACGTGGTGGCGAGACTTGGAAAACCTCCATGTGGTAAAAAAAAAAAATCAAACCCAAATAACCGAGGAAAGTCAGTTTAGTTTTAGTTTCGCTTTGTTTCATTTGAGGTTATTTTACTATGGGTTGCCATAGCAACTATCTCATACACCTTAGTAATCACCTAACAGCTAATGGAACAGAAGTAGCGATCATCCCAAACACCAAAGCAACTACCTAAAAACACCCCAACAACCACCTATCACTACAAGAACTACATAGCAATTCCATAGCAAGCACTTAGAACACCCTAACTACTATGTGGTAACAGCCTAGTAGCATCTTAGCAACACAAAATCAACCCCTTAGCAACCACCTTCAGCACCCTCTTCACCACCTAGGAACACCTGAGTGACCATCCTAAATACCTCAACAACCAAATACTGTACTAAAGAACTAGAAAACAGCTAGTAACATCTCAGTAACCACCTAGCAACAACTTCTTTATGTAAATAAGGAAGTACTGTAGTAATGGCTTTTTCAAGGCAAATGCTAAACGTGTTTGGTAGCAGATGTTTATGAATAAGGGAACGTGGCTCCGTGACGATATTTATATTAACATGTTAGTCTGGTGCTGTGTTTTTATTTATTTATATTTACTATTGTTATTTACATTAACTCAGATTATTGTACTAAAATCAAAAACTGACAATTGTAGAAAATTCTTGAAACACGTTGATGTAGGAAAGAGTTTGACATGAAGTTACATCGCTGGATTCCATAATGATTTGTTAAGATGGAGGTTTTGTCTGCTGACGTGCCTTTGAGCAGAGCACCGAGCCTGTTAGCATGCAGTCAGAGGGAAGTCGTTGGTTTTGTTGAAGGAAGATTTATTTCATCACGTTGTTCTGGTTGCTTCACGCTGGAGTTTGAACCGTTTGACTTGTTGCTCAACTCCTGTGATGAAACTCTAAAAAAAACAGCAACTCAGTCAGACCCGATCCTGACCACTCCAGGTTTATTTAATGGTCTAATATGTTGACCTTAGAAAATCCATCCTTATTTAATAAATGACGATAATAAAATAAAGAGTAAAAGTTAAATTGTCCTTTATGATTATTTATGATGACAAGCTATTAATAAATATTTAACATCAAATTTTGGCCAATAAATAAGAATTCCAAGTCTGAAAAAGTGTGTCAGGCATGAAGTCGGCATGTTTTGCTGCAGAGGGAAGAAGAGGTTAAATTTCATGCTAACGAGTGAATGAAGTCGTCAGGTACGAGGAAAAAACATGACGCAGAAACAAATCAACCACAACAAAACCAGTCAAACAGGAAGTGAGTCAAACAGGAAATGCTCCTGTGCTGATTCTGGCCTGAAATATGTTTCTTCATGTTTCAGTTCTCTGACTACAAACATAATAATAATGATGGTCATTCTGGAGGCAGAAAGCACGTTAGCATGTTAGCATGTTAGCATGGAGTCATGAAGCTGATTTATGGATGTTTTTAGTATTTAAACACAGTGAAGCCCCCTGAGAAAATACTTACTTTTAAGTAAAATTTACACTTTTCCACAACTTCCTGTCTGCCGTGTTTCAGACTGAACGCAAACACTGAACGTCATCGACGCAGAGACAAACTCAGACTGTCGTCCAGGAAGCTGGTTTGGTTTTCAGCTGGAAATGCGTTTGGCGTCTGAGGTTTTGTGGTTTATCCCTCAGATTCAGACTCAGGTTCATTTGTGCTCTTCCTGCAGGGTCCAGAGAGCAGGAGTCCACCTGTGGGAGGCCGCTGGGGATCAGGGTGGGGCCAAACAGGACTCTGTTTGTAGCCGACGCCTACCTGGGTGTTTTTGAGGTCAACCCCACCACAGGTACAAACACGGCTGCTGTAATGCCGCTTGTATCTGCATGTTTATGATGAGTTGCTATGAGAAGCTTCAGGAACCCAAATGAGTTCAGCATCACTTCCTCTGCGATGCTTCGAAGGTGAAGCGACTCAGCTGGTGTCCGGCAGTCAGGTGGTCGCCGGCAGGAAGCTGTCCTTCATCAACGACCTGGCGGTGACGCAGGACGGCAAGAAGCTGTACTTCACCGCCTCCAGCAGCAGGTGGCAGCGCAGAGACTACATGCAGCTCATCATGGAAGCCACGGCGGACGGCCGGTACGTCAGCATTTCCATTCCTGAAGGTTTGAACCGTGCGTAAACACGGACATAATCTTCTTCTTCTCTTCTTTTATTTGTGCAGCAGATTCTTCCACACACTTTAAAGCGTGGCCTGATGTGTGTGTTTTCCACAGAGTGTTGGAGTACGATACGGAGAGCAGGGAGGTGTCGGTGGTGATGGAGAACCTCAGATTCCCAAACGGCATCCAGCTGCTTCCTGACGAGGAGTCGGTGCTGGTGGCTGAGACCACCATGGCCAGAATACGAAGGTACGAACACGCCTGCTGTCACTCCACACGTGTTCCACTTTTCAGATAAACACGTCAGGAAGTTTGACCTGCAGACTAAACATGAGACGTTTCTGCTCTCAGTAAGAACATCAAAAAAAACATTAAGGTAGCAGCTAAACGATCCTTATTAGTATAACACACACACACACACACACACACACTGACCACTTGGATATTATTTAACTTCCTGGTATATCAGAGATGAAGAGAGAATGATGATGAGGGAGGAGATTTTAGGTCTTTTTTTGTTGCCATGGAAACAAAGTTGCCTGAGATTGGCCGGCCTCATTTTATCTATATCAAGAGGAGGTGTGTGTGTGTGCCTGCGTGTGTGCATGTGTGCGTGTGCGTGCGTGCGTGCGTGCGTGCGTGCGTGTGTGGGAGGCGTTGAGTGTTGGTAGTGTATTTTCGTCCTGCTGTAATGGAGCCTCGTCCTCGTCGTCTCTGCTCACGCTGTGGCTGCTTCCAAATAAATGGATTTATTTATTTATTCTTTTTTTTTTTGTCGTTTGTCGGAAATCTTCTTTTCTCTGGTTCCTGGATGCTGATGATCCTTTCTGCTGACATTTGTCCAGACTTTTTAAAGATGCATCAACCTGAGAGATCACCTGTCTCATCCTCAGACCTCCTCTCTGTCTCTCTGTCCTTCTGTCTCTCAGAGTCCATGTGGCCGGTCTCAATAAAGGTGGGATGGACACGTTCATTGAAAACTTGCCTGGTTTTCCCGACAACATCCGTCCCAGCTCATCAGGAGGTTACTGGGTGGCGATGTCGGCCGTGCGGCCAAACCCCGGCTTCTCCATGCTGGACTTCCTGTCGCAGAGACCCTGGATCAAAAAACTCATCTTCAAGGTAGAGACATCAGACCAGCCTGAAAGCCGAGTTTTCAGCAGGAAAGTCAGGGAAAAGAATGAATTTAAGGAAGGCCAAAGGGATAGCAAGAAATAAAAAAAAAAAAAGGNAAAAAAAAAAAAAGGTCCAAGTGAGAGATCTTCATCAGGAAACTCTTCACTTCCAGGCCTGCCAGTGTTCAGCAATTCATATTTAACTAATTATCTAATTATTTTAATTCAATTATTATTAATTATTATTATTTATAAAATATATGTTATATATAATATAACATATATTTTATATGTTATATTATTTTATAAGGTTAAATTTTCATTTAATCACCAAGTCATGAAACAATACAAAACACAAACATTTAATTAAAGGTGTAGTTACTAGCATAAAATGTAAAAAAAAGAGTCACAATGAACTCTGATTATTGTTTGACTTCACCAAGTGTAACAAATGTGCCATTATTAACAAGACAGAACAGTCATGCTAGTGTTAGCTAGTGCGCTAATGGATGTTAGCTTGACAGCTAATAAATGTCATGTTAACGGTTCATTCCATTTCAAAGCCCTTTTATGTCAGTGGACATTGGAGTCATAAATGTTACTAACAGGTTAGCTCATTAGCTTACCAGTGTGTGCTGCTAATCAGCTAACATTTATTTATGAGTGAGTTCACTAATGTCTGCTGTGAATAAGCTAACGTTGGTTAACTAACTACCAATGTGTGCTGCTAACAAGCTAACATATGTTTAGAGAGCTCACTATTTATTGTCTGCTGTGAATAACTAGTAACCTCCTTTGCTAACAAGCTAATATTGCTTAACTAGCAAACTTGTTAGCTAACTATAACATCTGTTACTAAAAACTATTTAGCTCATTAGTTACCAAATTCAGCTGCTAACAAGCTAACTTTGGTTAACTAGTGAACACACTAATTAACTAACCTCATCCCTGGCAGAACTGTTGCTAGTGTTGCTGATTGTGTGTATTTTGTGTGTTTGTGTCCTTGCTGCACGGTAAATACCCTGGCGTCCTGCAGCTCTTCAGTCAGGACGTGATGATGAAGTTCGTGCCTCGTTACAGCCTGGTGGCTGAGCTCCATGATGGCGGCATCTGCACGCGGAGCTTCCATGACCCCAACGGCCTGGTGGTGGCCTACGTCAGCGAGGCCCACGAGCATGATGGGAGTCTGTACCTGGGATCCTTCCGCTCGCCGTACATCGGCAAGCTCGACCTGCGTGAGGTGTGAAATCCCACCGATTTGTTCCGGTGCGGACGTGACGTCAAAACAGTATTAATGATGAAGCTGGAGCACGACGTTTGTCTTTAATGGTGAACTTGTGCTGCACTAAGAGGTGCAACTAAAAATCATTAATCAGCTCTGATATTGTGAAAGAATCACTCACATCGCCATGACAACGATGCTTCTCCAAACCCAGCTTCAGAAACACGCAGGTGATGTCGTGATTTAAACGTGTAGCTTTAATCAGCCAGGCAGAGCTGCATTTTAGTTACCAGCTACATTTTAATATTTCTTAGAAATAATCATCCTGAAAAAATGATCAACATCCACTTCCTGTTGCTGCTCCAGAGACCAACCGCTAATCTTCTCTTTCACCTTTACATTCATACGTGTTGGGTTGTTTTTGCCGTGTTCATAGTGTTGTGTATTTGAGACGAGGTGCCAAATTAATTTTTTGTGTTTTCTTGTTATTTGCACTGTGAGTTGTTTTACTTAGACATTTGAGGTGTTTGTAATATTCAGGTTTTGTTAAAGTGCAGAGCTGTGACATAAACCTCTGATCCACTTTTATTTCTGGCACCTAAAACTCAGCGTGGATTTGTGTTCAGTGTTTGTGTGGATTTGCTTTTCCAGGTTTCTCTCCGTGTGTGAAACTGATTTGTGTTTATGGCGATGGACGACCTCGCTCTGCTCAGGAGCTTCTTTTGATTAAAATCTTTGAACTAACCCGTCTGAGCTTCTCAACATGTTCTTGGAAAATGAAGGTGAAGAAGGTGAAGTCCAGCTGAGGAGAATGGTGTTTAGGGTGTGAAGCATCGCGGCTTTAATGAAGTCAAAGCTGCAGACGCTCATCAGTGGAATAACTTAGTCATGAAACTGATGATCATATTTTTATTAAATGTTTTCATTTTACAAAGCAGGTCAGAAGTGTTGATGAGCTTCTTCTCTATTTTTATGTTATTTATTACAGCAGAATTTAGCCTGACAATCTATCTGCACAAACACAAGCCATGTCCCAGTTCAGGAGCAGGATCCTCTCCAGTCCACAAGGCGTGTCTGGTCCAAAGGCTCCGCAAGACACATGGTCAGATCTGATGGACGCACAACATCCCATAATATTTCTGTGTGGGCTGGACAGCTTCAGAGGAGCCTGACATCATCTGAGCCTTCAGGATCTTCTGAGAAAAACCAAAGGGTCAGGCGGGTGTTCGGTGGATCCTGCCCCTGGATTGGGACGCAGTCACAGAGTGTGAGTGTGTGTGTGTGTGTGTAAGCATTGAGCTGGTTTCAGGGTTCACAGAAGAGGAGGACGGTTTGTCTCACATTACTCCAAGGAACCACCCAGACCTTACAGAGACACTGAAATGTCTGAAAGACAAGACAGAAAACATTTCAGCTTCAAAGATTATTCTGGAATTTTCCACTTTTCAGCCATAAACTAAAAACCCTGTTCCTGCTGAGCATTTTTAAAATCATCCATCGCTTTTGAGAGCGATTCTTCCTTCCAGGCACCCGTAGTTTCAGTTCACGTTCTGATTGGTTAACACCTCACAGGCAACATTTAGTCACCTCAAAACAAAGATGGGACTTAAAGGACTATACCGCCATTTTGCATGTCTGAGCTTAATATATTAAATTTTCATACATGTTACATTACTGATAATCATTTCTCAAAGGATAAAACCGTATTTCAGCTTTCCTNTCATACATGTTACATTACTGATAATCATTTCTCAAAGGATAAAACCGTATTTCAGCTTTCCTGATACTTTGCTAAATCTCTTAGCTGCAGTCTGATCCAAGCGTCCAAAAGTCAAACCGTCAGCATGTCAGGTTTCAGCGATGCAGACATTAAAAACAGTTAAAAATTGTAAATTAAGAACACTTTCTCAGCCTCAAACCTTTTTGCATCACATATATTACCAAACAATCTTTACAGTTACTAAATCGTCACTTATAAGTGTAAAATATTCATGTTTTCGTCATCTGTGTCGCCGAAGCGCCCATGTAGTCACCACTTAACATGGGCACTCATTAATCTCTAACGTGTGCAGCACAGGTGTGTGACTGACAGAAAACACAACAAGCTGAGTGTGTCAGAGAGGATTAAAACGATTCACAACATCAGGCAGACAGTTTACATTTAATAAAAAAGATTTCTGTGTGTTAATAAAGTGGGTTTTCAGACCAAGATGGAAGTTAAACTCTCCAGACTGAAAACACGCAGACAAGTGAGTGTTTGTAGCGGTTAGCATTAGCTTCATGCTAATGTTTCTGCTGCTACCTGTTTGTTTGATGCTTGTTTACGTTATAAAAATAATGCAGTTTAATTAATTACACTACATTAATTTAATGTAGTGTAATTTATTAGATTAAATGAGGAATTTACATTATTCTCTGATAAAAGCCGTTTCTGCGTTTTCAGAGACGTTAGCTTCAGTTTTTAGCCCAAACATAAATTGAAGGTGTGATGTTCAATGTTGTTAGTGGTTATGCCCCACAGGTAGGATGTGAGTTAGA
>VXCM01008633.1:9884-22709 GCA_014773175.1 Lucifuga dentata
GGGAATGCTAGATAGCGCTAGCTCACGCAGCAAGCAGGGCTCTGATTGGATGGGGAAATCCAGTATACCAGCATATCAAAATAAAACTACCAATTTCTGAATTACTCATTTGTACTGTCACATTAAACTTAGACATATATTTAAAAGTAAACACAATCACCTCACATGAAATAACTGCAATATTTCTATATTAAAGATCTACATTCCTTCTTCACATTTCATGTACACCACAGTGCACAATCACGCCCGTAGCAATCTCCCAATTCACTTACTTCATGGAAAACATCAATCTGTCAACAACAGCAATTTAACTCACTTTACTGCGGCTTCTTAGTTAAGCCCTAGTAACACGGGTTACATTAGCACTCCAGGTCAGGTCCTCCTCTATGTGCACACCCAGGAACCGGAAGTCTGAGACCCTCTCCACACATTCCCCACCGATGAAAAGGGGCTGAATGTCAGTTTTGTTCCTCCTGTAGTCTGTTATCAGCTCCTTGGTTTTGGTGGTGTTCAGGACCAGGTTGTTATCTGTGCACCACACAGACAGGCGCTCCACCTTGTCCCGATAAACAGACTCATCCCCCCCAGAGATGAACCCCACTACAGTGGTGTCATCCACGAATTTAATGATGCTGTTGCTGGAGTGAGCAGGGGTGCAGTCATGGGTGTACAGGGTATAGAGTAGGGGGCTCAGTACACAGCCCTGTGGGGAGCCAGTATTAGCAGGAGAAACATGGATTTTTAAGGTGGGTGTATCGCTTGAATATTTGATTTTGAAAATTTTNTATTAGCAGGAGAAACATGGATTTTTAAGGTGGGTGTATCGCTTGAATATTTGATTTTGAAAATTTTGATTTTGCAAAATATCAGGAAAGCTGAAATACGGTTTTATCCTTTGGGAAATGATTGTCATAACGTATGAAAATTGACTATATTAGGCTCAAACATGCAAAATGGGTGGTATGGTCCTTTACCTGTGTGGCCCTGGTAACTATGCATTAACCCAGCATGTGTAAGAAGACCTGAAAAGAACACAGAAAAGCATAAAGAGGATTTGTAATGGAAGGATAAAGCCATGCTCAAAGTGGATCAAGAATAGAAAAGCCAAATCTGCTCTTTGTCAAAGACACACCTGCAGAAGCTGCAGCTGTAAGAGCGGCTTTGTTTCTGCCACAGGAACTGGTCCAAAAGCAGGAAAAGCCCGACCTGTCTGCTGGAGATTCATCAGCAGCACAGTGATGATGATGATCTTCTGCTGTTTCTGATTGTGTGAAACAGATCGCTGCTGTTCTGCCTGAACACCGTCAGCACGAAGAGACAGACTACAAAGCATGAGGCGGCTCTCAAACTGAATCCCGTCTCGCCGAGGTCAATGTCTCCACACGAGTAGAAGTTTCATGCTGAGGCCATAATAACAAGTTTCTCTGGAAAACAACGACTGTGCTTCTTCCACAGATTTCCCAAACAACCGTTTCATCAATTCTCCCACAGTTTTACTTTTACATTTCTGGTACACTGAAGTGATTTTTTTTATGAGTTGTTTGAGAAACTTCTCTTCTTGGATTTGTTTTGTTAAAGGACCATACCACCCATTTTGTATGTTTGAGCTTAATATATTCAGTTTTCATACATGTAATGTTACTGACAATCATTTCCCAAAGCATACTACTGGAACGGTGAATTAAAAATGTTTTCCTACCTTCCAGACCTCCATTGGTTTCAGTTCATTCTGCTATTAAAATCAACTTGTTGATACTTGAAACATTCTTGAGATAGGTAATCCATCATCACCAACAAGAAGTGTATTCAGGTTTTTTAGAAGTTACTGTAAATGTTCTATTAGTGGGCGGAGCCTTTATCTCAGCTGCAGAGAGAACCCGGCCAGTATAAGATACAGGCTTTTATTGGAGATGGGCCTTTATTTCTAATTTTAAGCTGGGAAATGATTGTCAGTAATGTAACATGTATGAAAACTGAATATATTAGGCTCAAACATGCAAAATGGGTGGTATGGTCCTTTAATGTGTCTTTCTGGCTCTGCAGGTTGTCCTGTGTGGACATGAAGCTGCTGCTGTTTTGTGTGACTTCTCTAACATATTTTCTCCTTCTCCAGACCATCAGAATCCTGTTTCCTGTCATCTGAGTGTCTGTGGTGTTTGTGTTGTCTGTTCACACCTGAAACAGATCTTCATTTTTGCATGGCATGTATTTTATGAATCACTCCCCCAACATGTAAATTAGGAAATACCACAATAACGGCTTTTTCAAGGCAAATGCTAAAAAATGCTGGTAACAGATGTTTAAAGGACCATACCAGTGATTATGCATGTTTGAGCCCAATATATACAGCTGACATACAGTATATGTTACTGACAACCAATTCCCAAAACATAAAACTGTGTTTTAGTTTTCCTGTTATTTTTTCAGATCCCCTAATCTTTCCAAATCAAAGTTCAGGTGATACACACACCTTAAAATTCAACGTTTCACCTTCTAACTGTCACGACTCCATCCATGTCTTATCATTCAGTTTAATATTGTTTTTACTGAGTACCTGTTTTCTAATATGTTTTGACATTTCAGACCCAGTCATTCCCCCTCTGTCTTCTAGTTGTCCTCAGCTGTGTGTCATTGGTCATCACTCATTGTCTTCACATATCCTGTTGCTCATCTTAACCTCTTGCTAGATTGTATTGTGCTTTAGTACCTTTCACTCTCGCTCCTCAAGTCGAGTCAGTTCTAGCCTGCGTTGTATTGTATCAGATTATTTTTGCTCAGTAAATCTGTTCATCACAAAGACTCCGCTCTCCTCATTTCTGCTATTGGATTTATTTTTGTGGCGTGGTCCTCACACTAACATTTATGCACGATTAAAAGCACGCTCATTTTCACTTCTCAGTAAAAGTCGTCTTCTCCTGGGACTATATTTCCTGGCGGAGGCATACATTGTCTTCCATGCAGCTCTGTGTTGGATCAGTTAAAGTTACTTTGACACTTGCTCTAAAAAAACATCTGGTATTTACTGCTAAAAGAGAATATTTTGAGAAATGATTGTCAGCGTAACATGTGGATTGTATTTATTGGACTCAAACATACATGATCGCAAGTATATTCCTTTAAGGGAACATGGTTATGTGACTATTTGTCCTTATCGACACATTAAATCTGATGCTGTTTCATGAATTAATCCAAATGTTTTTTAAATTATGTGGATCTACTATTCAACTATTACAAGTTTATTAATTAACTTCAGCATTATGTTTTGTAAAAACAATTTCTGAAACATCCTGGCTGAGGTATCAGACTATCAGTCTGCATGTCTGATTATTAGATGATAAAAGTCCACTTTCTTGGGATTTACATCAGGATTTACATCTACAAAAATGCATTAAAGTTTTGATATTAAAAGAACCTCAGATTTTATCAAATCATTATCTTCCAAGGCAGAATCAACCTGTGAGCTGCAGTCTGCTATTTACTATGTTGTTTCTAAACACACACACACAGTAACAGAGTAACTTTAACAACTCCAGCATCTTCAGAAAGATGCAGGAACAGTGTCGTTGGCGGTAAACAAGTCTTAAGTCTAGTTAAAAAGCAGAATGTTGTCGCGGCAGCAGAACAAGTCTGACTTTTCAAGGTCTTGTCTGTTGTGGAGAAAATTGTTTTTGTGACTTAGAAGCAGAAATGAAAAGAGTCTGAATGTCAGCAGACAATGAAGCTTCAAACATTCATTTTCATATTAATCACAAACTGCTTTACAAGCTGCACTTGTTCCTCAGATAACGTGAACCCGGACGAGCCGCTTTAGTTTCTGCTGCTTCACGACGCAGAGAGAATGAAGGGAGGCCAGTGCCCCCTCTCCGCTTTTCTTTTACCTTCTTCCTGCCTGAATTTGTCATATTTCCGACGGGATAAAACAAATGCTCCACTTGAAAGACTGTTGCTCCTAATTATGCTCAGCATTTTCAGACGCAGGTACACGGGAAGAAAATGAAGCCTAATTAAAGTGAAACTCTGGCATTTCCTGTTTCATCTGAGTTATAAAAACACTGTTTGGAAATACAAAAAAAAAAAAAAAATCAAATACAATGCAAATAAAAAACACGCTTAACCCTTTGATTTATGCTCTTGTATTTTATGCTGCTCCTCCTCATCTTCCTCATCTTCCTCCTCATCCTTTGCTTTCAGAGCAGAGGATGCCTGGTGGTATCATGGATTTGGTGGTTTGGTTTTGGTGACACTCGGTCCATCATTTATGCCAGAACTCTTAATTGTCTCCTTTCTCCCTTTGTCATGTCTTTTCCTCTTGTCTTAGCTCCTCCCACTTATGGAGGAGGTAAGACATGAGGAAAAGACGTGAGGACAGCATAACGGAGGAACGATGTTTTCAGAGAAATGAAACAAACTGGAAGCAGCATCAGCTTCCACTAGTTCACTAGTAAACATTTTGAGCCTCACTAGTTAACTAGTAAGGTCAAAAGAGGCTTTAACTAGTGTGACTAGTGAGCATTTTGGCTTTCACTAGTTGACTAGTGAACTTTTATGACCTCACTAGTTGACTAGTTAAGTCAGAATGTCTCCCACTAGTGTAACTAGTGGATAGTTTAGTCCTCACTAGTTCACTACTAAACATTTCGAGCCTCACTAGTTAACTAGTAAAGTCAAAAGAGGTTTTAACTAGTGTGACTAGTGAGCATTTTTGCCTTCACTAGTTCACTAGTGAGTGTTTTGGCTCTCACTAGTTAACTAGTGCAAAAAATTGTAGGTCATTAGTTAACTAGTGAGATGAATAGGTGCTTGACTAGTGAACATGTTGGTGCTTTTGCAGCGCACTAGTTAACTAGTAAGACTTTCAGCTTACTAGCTGGGTCCAGATGGCCACTAGTGTGTCAAAAAGCTGATTAGTTCGGATTTTAGTGCTACTAGTGCGGTTCCCAGTGTCACTAGTACGGCTTGCATTGTAACTAGTCAGACAAAAGTGTCACTAGTTGCTGAAGAAGAGTGACTAGCAAGAGTTTTTGTTCAACTACTTAGACAAAATGTTTTACTAGTTCAGGAAACTGATGTTTGATATCAAGGATATGGAATAAATGCTCAAACAGCTTTCCATACACATCTAGATCAGCCATCGTCTCATCATTTATATATTCAGAATGTTGAATATGATCCTATGATTTTATCTGAGCAGCGTCTGCATGTTTGACTGTTTATCTACACAACATTTCATCTAAGCTGCCCGTCACATTATTTGGTTTGATTGCTACATTCACATATGCCCAAATGAACCAAACTTAAAGGACCATACTGGTGATTTTGCAGGTTTGAGCCCATTAAAAAGTATGTTATGTTACTGAAACCTATTTTTCAAAACATAAAACCATATTTAAGTTTTGTGATTTTTCTAATCTTTCAACATAAAATGTTCAGGTGATACAATCACTTTAAAATTCAATGTTTCACCTGCATTTTAGCAGGTGAAACATTTTGCCTTCTACAATCATGTGTAAATTACACATGATTGTAGAAGGCAAAATGTTTCAATTTCTCATTAAAAGCTGTTTTCTCCTGAGACTGGCAGAGACATACCGTATATACTCGATATAAGCCGACCCCCGATATTGTTCCATCAATTTATTAGTTTAGCAAATTACCTGTTTTCCTGGGTGTTGTCATAGTATTTCTCTGATTTTCTGAAAATAATCCATGTACCGGTTGTGGCGACTATTTTAAAACTTCACCGCTTTAACGGGGCTTCTCTTCCTGACGCACACCGGAATGATAACATCGTNTTTAAAACTTCACCGCTTTAACGGGGCTTCTCTTCCTGACGCACACCGGAATGATAACATCGTGCTGTCATTCTTTGCGTAACTTATTTATTTTCAAAATAACAAAATATGACCAGAGGTGTATCAAGTGTCTGTGGAAGTCCCAGGCAAAAAAAAAAAAAAAAAAAANTTTTTTTTTTTTTTTTTTTTTGAGACCTTTTTCCAAAGTTGATGATTAGATGCTGTCTCCTCTCGTCGTGTCAAACAGTTAAGTGGTGTGTGGTTTTCATAATCATGGAAGGGGGATGGCATTCAACAGTAAATTCTACACTGAAAAAAATGCTACTTTGAATTTATTTAAGTTTTATATGTCAAGTGGTTGCACAAAATAAATTTATTTAGATTTGTCTATATATTTTTAAGTTGACTGTATTCNATGTCAAGTGGTTGCACAAAATAAATTTATTTAGATTTGTCTATATATTTTTAAGTTGACTGTATTCAATATTTATAAGTAATTTCAGCTAAAAAATTTAAGTCTAAACATTTTAGCTAAAACTAAATTTGTAGTTTTAGCTAAAACAAATTGGGTACATTTCACTTAAATTTCCTTAGTTATTCCAAATAAACCTATGTTGAGTAAACTTAAACGCATTTAGTTAGTTTGGCTCAATATTTTTTGAGTAAATGTAGCTGAGTGAATGTGTCTCCACCGGGGAATATAGTCCCAAAAGAAGACCTGTGTTTATGGAAAAATTTAAAGGACCGTGACTTCATAAGGCTGTGTAACTATTAGCAGGAGAAACATGGATTTTTAAGGTGGGTGTATCACTTGAATATTTGATTTTGAAAGATTAAGAGATTTTGCAAAATATCAGGGAAGCTGAAATACGGTTTTGTCCTTTGGGAAATGATTGTCAGTAACGTAACATGTATGAAAACTGAATATATGTGACTCAGACATGCAAAATGGCTCGTATAGTCCTCGACTAAGAGTAAGACAAGTTTCCTCACCTGGAGAATTCTCATACTCCCATTATGAAAAGCATCATGTTTGTTCTGCAAACAGAAGATCATTAATTCCATCCATGTGTACATCTACCAAAAAAAAAAAAAAAAAANAAAAAAAAAAAAAAAAAATCTGATGGTGGCATTCATGTAAACGTACTGAGTGTAATTAATGAGGATGTTCATGATAATTAATCAAACACACAAGGTGGACGTCTTGACTTTGCAACATTTAAAGATTCATTTTTCTCAAAACTTTTGCAACAGAACACAGTAAGAAGCTAATTTGATATAAGGCATGCAGACACACACACACACACACACACACGTACACTGCAGCGTCTGACTGTCTGACTCTTAATGATGGCCTTCCATTTGGTTTTAATAATGATCCAATTATTTCATTCAGAGATTTAGAGAGATTCTATTTGCGCATGTCAATCTTATCACCAAACTGATAAACACACACACACACACACACACACACACACACACACACACACACACACACACACACACAGCATCCAGTTGACCACCACAGTCATTGCTGAGCAGTCAGAATCTGCAGAGCTGCAACATCATGTGAACTCTGCAGCTGCATGTGGAATAAAAATAAACTTTATTTGATGAGAGTCTGCTTAACTTTCTATTTTCTGCTAAATTTTCGGATCATATTCTGGATCCTGTAGAAGTTTTAAGTCTTTTATTGTGATGGTAGTGTGACTCCTAAGTAGCATCTAAGGCTGGATTTACATGACCACATACATGTGACCTGATTCTGATCTTTTGCTCACATGTGACACGTATCAGACACGCTTCCTGAAGATGTAAATGGTAAAAAGCCACAGATATTCTCAGATCCGATTTGGGCCTCTTGCATATGTGGAAATAAATCAGATACATATCAGATATCTGCCGATGTGACTGCCGTCTAAATCCACAGATCAGAATTTCCTTCCCATTCTGACTCCTACGTAACGTTCTGCTTTATCTGCATATGATGATGTCAGCATCAATATGATGACACTCTCTGTAAACAGAAATGGAGGACATAGTACATATATCAGACATGCTGATGTGTGTTTATGTCAAATAGACGTGTTAGTGTGTGATAACAGGCTCCTGTTACAGCAGCTAAACTTCAACTCCACCCACTTCTCCTCTGTGATTAACAGATGAACATACGTGTCCTGATGGAGAGATAAACGCTCACACAACATATCAGATGTTTCTCTCTGCATGTGAAAGTTTTAACCAGCTGATCAGATTTTAAATACTTCTCTCATCTTAGTCCATTGAAGTGTTTTCTTTACATGCATCTCAGAAATGTGTGCATGCATAGCTACATCCTGCTACAGGTCAAAGGTCAAAGCATGTAAATACAGGTATCAGATATGAGCTGCTAAAAAAGAAAATGTAAATACGCTGAACAAAACAATCAGATATACTGTAGGTAAAAGATCAGAATTGAGCATCAAGACTTGCAGAGTAAATCCAGCCATAAAGAGAATGCTATGTGCAGTGTGTGTGTATGTGTGTATATGTGCAATAAAAAAGACAGTTATGTTGAGTATGAAAACTGTAGTTGATGCATGTATTTTACTTCATACGTGATAATGCTGGATGTGTTGTGTTGATTGATTGAAGTTTATAAAAACCTGTAGTGTAAATAGTTCTCTGATCAGAAACATTGATAACATTGATCTGAAGATCAATTCTGAGGCTGTTCTGTTAATAGTTTTCTAATAAACAAAAATATAGCAACTTCTGATCAACCCATACCCATGTCAGGCTTAAAATAACAACTTCTGGTGTAAGCCCCACCCACTTCCGGTTCAAGCCCCATCCATTCCGAATACGGATACAGATAATTTAGTTGGTTGAACAGATACAGATAATGATGTGCTTGTTAATCCCTACACAAAAGGACCATACCGGAGATTTTGCATGTTGAAGCCCAACCTGCATACATGTTACGTTACTGACAACCATTTTCAAAATATACGACTGGAGCAGTACATTTTAAAATTGTTTTTTCTACTTTCCAGACTGCCATTGGTTTAAGTTCATTCCAGTACACTATAAAAGACCAACTTGTAGAGACTTGGAATGAGTTTGAGATAAGTAATGCATCACAGCATCACAGCATCACAGCATCACAGCGATGTCTATTCAGCTTTTTGTCAGAGTAATTGTATTAAACTGGTCCAACATGGAAACAATATATGTCTCCGCCAAAGAATATAGTCCCAAAAGAAGACGGCTTTTATCGAGAAATGTAAAACAACCATCCCATCTACATTCTACATGTATTAGCAGGTGAAACATTAAATTTTAAGATGGGTGTGTCACCTGAACATTTGATTTTGAAAGATTATTTGGCAAAATAACAGGAAAAATAATTTTTTTTTTTTTTTTTTTTTTTNATACACACACACACACACACACACACACACACACACATAAATCACAGTTTATCATATTTCACAAATACATATCCCATACTTCCTCTGTGACCAAAAGAGTGTAGGCTGAAGACGAAGCTTATTTAAAGCCGACGCTTTTCACATATCTAGATAGAAAGAATATCACTAATTCAATGGTCACTAATTCATTTTGCCATAGATTACAATATCAGAAAAGTTTAACATTTGTAGTTTGTAAAACAGGACTTGAGGGAACTCTACTTTTGCATCCAGGTATAATTCTTACAGTTCTCTTTTGGAGGACAAACAGTAGTTTAGTGTATGTAATGAATGCATTCCTCCAGACAGCAGCACAGTACTTCATATATGGAACAACAGTGGAATTATACAGATTTAACAATGCCTTTTCATTATTACATCTTTAACCTTATGGAGAATGGCTACAGATTTTGCTATCTTGGATTTAATGTAGTTTATATTATAACTTCCAGTTTAACTTATTATCTATTAAGACGCCCATAAATTTAATTTCATCCATTCTTTCTATTGCTGTATTGTCAATGTGTAATGTCAACGTTTACACATCAATTACTAAAACTCATATACTTAATTTTTACGAGATTCATTGATAAGTTATTCATGTCAAACCAATTTTTAACTCGATGTAAATGTTATTCAGCTTGCTTCAAGGTGCTGCTTAAGCTTTTTTTCAGAACAGAGCAGAGTTGTGTCATCGGCAAACAAAACAGATGAAACTTTACCTACTTTAAGTCATTTAAATATAAAATTTAAAAAAATTTGGAAATGAATGGGGACCCAAAAGCAGACTCAACACAATCACAGTTAAACTGTTTACTCAAAGTCCAAAAGATGCAAAAACTATATATATATGTATGTATATATATATATATATATACATACATATATATATATGATAATGTGTGCGCATATTATTTATTGGTCCTAAACATGGAAAATCACAGGTACGGTTCTTTACCCTCTGGTAGCTGGAGTGCAGTTCTATTGTTGTCTAAGGATGGATTTACTCTTTAAGTGTTAATGTTCAATTCTGATCTTTTACCTGTATCTGATTTTTTGTTCAGCGTATTTATATTTTCTTTTTTAAGTGGCTCATATCTGATGCCTGTATTGATACACTTTGGCCTTTGACCTGTAGCAGCAGGATGCAGCTACGCATGCGCACATTTCTGAGATGCATGTAAAGAAAACGCTTCAATGGACTAAGATGAGAGAAGTATTTAAAATCTGATCAGCTGGTTAAAACTTTCACATGCAGAGAGAAACATCTGATATGTTGTGTGAGCATTTATCTCTCCATTAGGACACGTATGTTCATCAGTTAATCACAGAGGAGAAGTGGGTGGAGTTGGAGTTTAGCTGCTGTAACAGGAGCCTGTTATCACACACTAACACATCTATTTGACATAAACACACATCAGCATGTCTGATATATGTAGTATGTCCTCCATTTCTGTTTACAGAGAGTGTCATCATATTGATGCTGACATCATCATATGCAGATAAAAAAGCAGAACATTACGTAGGAGTCAGAATGGGAAGGAAATTCTGATCTGTGCATTTAGACAGCAGCAGCATTGGTGGATATCTGATACATATCCGATTTATTTCCACATATGCAAGAGACCCAAAACAGATCAGAGAATATCTGATTCCATGTGGCTTTTTACCATTTACATCTTCAGGAAGCAAATCTGATACGAGTCACATGTGAGAAAAAGATCGGAATCAGGTCACGTGTGTGTGGTCATGTAAATCCAGCCTTATAGAGTTTTTGATTTGGTGCTGCTTTGTTGCCTCTCTGCGTTGTTTCTCTGTGGCGTGAGCAGCATCAGCAGCAGGAGCTGCATGTACGCCAGTTATCAGGTTTACTTCTCTGATTCCAGACTTAATGTGAGTCAGATAACCTGAACTTCACAACGGATGGAATCATCTCAGCGTTGCTTTACTGTGGTTGTAATCAAATAATTGAAGTCTGGCTCCGTCTGATAAGCAGCAGCTTCACTTTATGAACAAACCACATGACTACTGGCTATGAAGCATGCTGCTGAGAGCAGCAGGTACTGCTGGAAAACCACACACACACACACACACACACACACACACACACACACACACACACACACACACACACACGGATCATTTTGTCCAGTCTGACACGTCAAACATGAGTTTTAGTCTAAAGCATTTCAGACAAAGGATATGTTGATCATGTCACACACATGTATGTATGTATTTATGAATGTATATATGTGTGTATGTATTGCATATGTACAGTATGTATGTATATATTATGTATGTATTATGTATGAATGTGTGTATTATGTATGTATGCATGCATTTATTATGTATGTATGTATTTATTATGTATGTATGTGTGTATGTATGTATGTATGAATGAACAGACAGTGTTTATTACCTGTCATAAATAAATCATAAATAATGGCTGTCATCAGACCACCATCAGCATGATTATATATTACTACATGTACTCTGATGTATATTCACATATATGTTGCACATTTCCACACAGCGCTCAGAGTGCCTCCAACACAAGCCCTGATTGGTTTTCTTTAAATCAGGACTTGTGCTGGAGGTACGAGTCGTCTCCCATACGAGTCGTCTCATGTCTCATGCTCCCTCCCTCCCTCCAGTCATTCAGTTTACAGCACACACATGTCCATGTGACCATGTGACCATGTGACTGCTGCAGCTCCAACACCAAACCTGCCGTGTCTGTCTGTCATGTGACCTGCCATCACCTTTGGTGTCACTCCCCCTTTTTTTGCAATCTGCACAAAAAAAAAAAAAAAAAAANAAAAAAAAAAAAAAAAAAGACAAGGCCTTTTTACTTTTACTTTATCAAAATAATATTTTTGATACTTAAGGAAAAATAACAACAGCCCCCTAATTACTTTTAGTCAAGTATTTTATTCTAGTGGGAAAATTTTACTTGTAAAGAAGTATTTTTAGTGGGATATCTGGCTTTCTGCACATTGGAAGCTACATGTGTTTCTAACAGGTTATAACAAACTGAAAACTCCAAACAGCCCAGTGCTGCTGAAGACATGAAGATGTAATATCAAAACATTTCGCTTCAGGTAGTTTGCAGTTTTTTTTTTTTTTTTTTTTTTTTTTTTTTGTACAATGTGGTGAGCTGTCATAAATGACTTAAAGAGGAGTTTTTCCCCCTTGGATTTTTAAACAATGTGCAGATCTCTATTTAGCTGGCATATAATTATGATTAAAAATGAGATTATTACTGAGAGCATTCAGAGACCCGAATGGCCTCCAAACCCAAATCTTACATTGCATGGAAATATTATCTTACAACCCAAAACATTAAGTAGCATAATTGTAAGTTTCAAGTAATACATTTTATAAACAACATATTTTACCTGTCATTACATAATTTATTCATGGACATTGATAACTAAGGAGCAGGGCCGTTTCTGACCACTTTGGCGTCCTAGGCCAGACATCCATTGGTGCCCCTTCACTCATTCTCCAAAATACAAAATACATAGGAGAAAAAAAGACAGTTTTAGTCTTAACTTATAACACACTGCACTCAGTGTTAA